>PVJX010029530.1:0-22836 GCA_004027295.1 Dolichotis patagonum | reverse complement strand
CTCGCTGATCTTATCTTCACTAATAGTAGCCCCAGGACCTCTTATTCGAGTGGGTTTTTGAGCTTTAGTTTCTTTCTGGGTTGTGAGAGTCTATCTCTCTCTGTTTGGGTCTCTCCAGGGTGTTTTATTCTGGCATTTGAGCTGTCTCTCTCAGAGAGGGTCTCTCTCCTGCTACCTACCAGTCCGCCATCTTGTCTCTCTGTGTACTCTTTATTTGGAGGTGGGCATGAGGTTAAATGTCCTCCACCTGTGTGGAAATCAACCTGAAGCTATGAGCTCTACTTTGAAGTCTGGAACACATTCAGTCACTCTGTCCTTGTTACAGTACCCAGAGGTTGAGGCAGGCAACTTGTCTTGGCTTTAATCGGCTCAGAGAAGTGTTGCAACCTCGTGCTCTGCAGTCGTAGGGCTCACAGGAGGACGGGGATGTTTTCTTGCTGGTGAGACGCTCACAGGATGAGGTGGAGGAGCTGTTCTGATACACCTGTCATGTATGCATTTGATGCACGTGGTTTATTTTATGTATTCTACTGGAGGCTGCCGAGCTAAGCCTGTTGCCATCTTAAACTCGGGCTGGAAGCAGCCCTCTGCTGCCCACAGCTTCTGTGACTCAGGCATCTGCCCCACTTAGCTCTCTCTGCTCTGGTCTCAGCTGGGTCAGGGTGCGGCCAGGCTGTGTTCTGGTCTGGAGGTTTGAGTGTGGAAGACCCACACCCAAGGTCCCTCAGGTTACTGCAGAGTTCATTTGCTTGTAGCCTCAGGACTGACGGGTTTCCTTGCAGGTGTGGCTGCTCACCCATCAGAGCCAGCAGGGATTTCTCCCTCTGGTCATGGGTGATAGAGGGCCTGGCATCCTGTGCCACCAGTCACACATCTCCCTGCATTGAGGGCTGGAAGTTCCATGAGGACTGTGCCCCCACCATGCGTTTATGGTTATTCCACAACTGCTGCTCCAAGAAATCTCTGCTTCTGAGCTCTAGGAAGACTGTTGAGAGCCAGCCCTGTAAGGAATAAAGATGAAGATCTGAAGAATCCAGGGATCCTTTTCTCCCTCAGTGAGAGGAGGAAGAGGCCTCAGCAGGTTGACCATGCTGCTGGGAAGGACTGCGTAAGAGCGTGAGGTATCTGACCCATACGTTACAATTCGTGTTTAAATGTCCCCCCAAAGCCTCATGTAGTCATGGAGGCAGGCCTTTCAAAGGTGGCTGAGTCTAGTGTTTGTGACTGGTTCATTGTCTAGCTCTGGGATTGGTGTTGTGAGTGTTGCACCTACCTATGAGGCTGGTATGAGGCTGGGATTGGTGGTGTGAGTGTTGCACCCACCTATGACGCTGGTATGAGGCTGGTAACCCACATACAATATAAGGAGGGGAAGGAAGTGTGCCTTCCCCCTTTCCCTTTTTCACTCTCACCACTTTTGGAATCCGCTGCAACCACATGGACAGTCACCTGTCAGCTACACCACCCAGCCTTGGAGTCAGCCGAGTATGGTCTGACCCCCCCCCCCGACTGTAAGCTAAATAAACTTTTCCTTCTTTCATTTTGGGCATCAGGTATTTTGTCTTAACAATGAGAGGAAAGTAACCAAGACACCATGTGTGTGGAGTCGTCTGGCCATCTGCAGCCACTGTTTCTCTAGGTCCCTGGGCATGGGCAGAACATTCAGGTGTGATGTACAGCAGGGGCACACTCTGAGGGACACATGTCCTGGGGTGCCCTCTGCAGCATACAAGCCAGACAAGTAGTAGCTTTGCTGGCCCCAGGCAGGATGGTGTTCTGGGCGGTGGCCAGCCAGGTACCCAGAGTGCTCATGGGTCTGAGGCAGAGGATGCCAACTTTACTTGGAATGGTGAGGCAGGGGTCCCACGAGATGCAGCGCTGCTCTTGGAGCAGCAGTACTCATGGAACGCTCCACTAGCCAGGGTGAGGCTCCAGTGACAAAGTCTGTGACCCAGATAAAACCTGGACCCATGCAGGGATGCTCACTCCACCAACAGGACAGAGCTCAGGTAGAGACAGATGTCAGTGGACCCCTTAGAGCTGGAGCTTCGTGATGCACGAATCCACCCTGTGTTCGGGGAGACCATGTGCATCTCCAAGGTTGGACTGGGCGGGTGAGTCGTGGTGAGGTGACGCAGGTTGTTCAGAGGAAACAGTTTTTCCTGCACTGAGTGTGGCCCCATGGTGGATGCTGGCCTAGCATGAGGGCAGAAGATCCCTGAGCTGGCTCTCCAAACTGGGCTTCTTACAGACATACTCAAGGTGTCTGAATAAAGCAAGATTTGGTCCGAGAGAAATGAAGCACTTCTTCCTTGGGGCCCCTCATGGAAGGAAAAGTGTGCATCTTTGGAGGACCTAACGTGTGTGCCTTGGCTGGCAGGGGAGTGTGCTGCCCCCCGGGCTGACTAGAAAACTGAAGGGGTCCCATTCGGTCACACCCTTCACTCCAGATTTCTGGCTGTGATTCTCTTTGTTTCTGTAATACTTGATGTTTATCTTTACACTTACATTTTGATATTTGTGTGATTTACTGTAATGGCCCTCAAATCTCTTTTGGAGGTTGGGCGGGGGAAGATGTAGTAAGAGAAATAAAGAATTAGCTCCCTGAAATTCTTCTGTTCCTTTGTAGCAGTTCGAGCCCTGCATTTGTAACATCAGATCTCTTCCCCCTGTTGGACCGTTTTAAGGAGCAGACCCCTGTTTCTGTGTAGTTGGAAAGGTGAGTGGAACCTAAGAGCTCTGGTAACCTTGGTGAAGCCAAGCTCATCACGGTGCTGGTGGCTCTTTAGTGCTGTGTTGGTTTGCAGTTGTGTGTCTGTGTGCATTCATGTGTTTCTGTGCAGGTAATGTCAGGGGGTGGGACCTGGGGTATCTGGAACCAGCCACTCAGATGGCACACATGTCCCTGCTGCTGTCCTCAGGCCTGAACCCTGGTGCAGACCAGCCCGAGACAGTGGAAGAGGAAGGTGCTGGGGGCCAGGCCGTCCTTCCAACTCCAGCTGCCTGCATCTGCCTCTCTCCACCTACCTGCCCCTGGCCTCCTGTCAGTGCTGCTGTGATTTTAGCGATTCTTGACCTACCAAACTGTCAGGCTCTTTTGATATTGAGAAATACTGAATGAGGAAGTCACACAAGAAAAGGTGAGACAGTGTATGAAATATAAGGTGTGAGTTCTTCTCTGTTCATTTCACGTGCTGGGCAGTATGACTCACTGCTAATGGAAAACACAAATCTAGTCCTAGAATCTGGGCCATGCAGGGACCCAGCCTACCCTGCTCAGCTTCCTGGCTGATCTGGAATGTGCCAGTGGGCACAGGGAGCTCAGCAGAACTTGTTCACAGAAGAGTGAAGAGTCTGAGTCCAGAAGTCTGGGCGCAGAGCCAGGCGTTTCTGTTTACGGGTGCTGCTGGAAGTCGGTGAGGCAACTGGAGAATCAGAAAGGAGTTAACGTTCTCCCTGCTTGGGGCACGTGGGCCCTTGGCTTTTCAGTTTGGACCCTTTCTAAAACTGCAGGTGGAAAAAGTGCGCAGTGGGCCAAGCTGCGTTCATTGGTGCACAGTTCCCCTAGGCAGTGCTGGGGTGTGCAGCATGTCTGAGTCTCTGTCCTGAGTGTATTTCTCTGTCCGAACTTCAAAGTGAATGTGGGCCAAAGAGAGGAAAGGATAAAAGCAAAAATAAAAGTGCACCCTGTCCAGGAGACACAGGGTGGGCAGCCATGGGGAGTCACCTTGGCTGCTGTGCGTGGCCTCTTGTCTCTTTTGTGTCATCCTCGTCTTGGAGCCCTGAGAAGTTCCACATACAGGTCCAGGGAATTATTTGGTGCTGTCCTGGGATCTTGTAATTGGCAGGTTCTGCTCATTTCCCCAGCCAGCTGTGTCACACCCGATCTCCTGCCTCACCTTCTAGCCTGATGGACAGCATGGTGTTTGAGAACTCCATGTCTTCACTTTGGTGAGTGTCAATGAGTTGCACAGTTTTGCTTTTGTAATTTGGCACCATCTGACAGACGAGATTGGGCGCGTTCAGGGTGGTATGGCTGTAGACAATTTGGCACCATCTTAGAGTGGGCAGCAGCAGCTCCTTCCTCCCAGAGCTTGTGACAGTGTGGTACAGTTTAGCTTCTCCTTGAATTTACCCACTGAAAACTCAAACCATCCTCAGTGGAGCTTCACTAAGTAACGGTGCATGCCACTGGACATGCCCTGAGGGACTGTGCTACTGGGTTCCCAAGGTCTTGGCAAAAGTAGCAATGATTCTTGAAAATGATGGAAGTACCTGATTTCCCTCCTTATGTGGAGTAACCTCATTCTGTTAGCTACTTTGAGAAACTTTCAGAATTGGTAATGGAAAACATTTTCTCAGCGGCAGCCCTGACGTGCTTTTGGGTGAAGCACCTGGCTGTGTTTCTCCCCCAAACCTTGGAGTTAAGGAGCAGGTCCCCTTTCTGCAGGGCCACACACTTCCATGCACCATGGGAACTTTCAAGCGCAGACCTGGACCAGTTACAGAGGTTCTGAGGTGTTAGAATTTCTGGACTCTTTCTGAGCTAGATTCTTACAGCTGATTGTCCTGGAATTCACATTCACTCTGCTACTCACGAAGCTGTCCCGTCAGCTGCTCATGGCTGTACTGTGTGTGACGCATCCTCAGAGCTGCCGAGGGACAAGTGGCCTTAGCACTCCCCTCGCTGGCCTGGGCAGGCTGCACCTGTCTTCCTTCCCGTGAATTTGGACTTGGGTTTAGTATGAGACTGAGTCTCCACATTAGGTTCTTATTAATTAATATACTTCTGAGGAATCTGACGATGTTTGCCTGTTTGTATTATTGCATTTGTAAGGTGTAATCAAAAGACTGGCTTTGGCTGGAATTCTAGTCCTGTTACTTTTGTTTGCGTTGTTAATCAGAAAGTCCTAATTCTCTGAGTATCAGCTTTTATAATCTCTCATAAGATGCTATGTGTCCTGTGGATTATTTGAAAGAAACCCAGTTTGGCACTTGATGGGGGGCTCAACGCAGTGTCAGTCACTGTTTCCCTCCTGCTGTTAGCCAGCTTCTGTCCACAGGTCACTCGCTGGGTGGATGGGAGGAGAGCAGGGATAGAGGTGCTTGGCTGAGGGACCTCGTGACGTGCCTGAGGGAGCCAGGCATGGGGCAGGGCCGTGAGCCATGGAAGCAGAGTGCAGTGGGGAGATGTGAAGCAATGGTCCATCCCCATTCTTTGCCCTCCCTGCACTCTTTAAAGAGAAGGACATCTCAGACTTAGATCTGGCTGGCCCTCAGCACAGACAGGAAGGACTCGGGGGAATTCCAGCTCTTTGGTTTCCGTCAGAACCCTTCATCTCTGGTGAGGCCTGGCAGCCACGGTAAGATCAGTGGTCCCAACACGGGGCTCAGTGACAAACAATGCTGTCTGTAGGCCATGCACCCTGACCTAAGCTTCTCATTCTTGGGTTAAATTTGAAAATTTAGACCAAAAATCAAAGGTTAGTGGTACTGGAAGACTGGAAACAGTGTGAGCCATGGTGTAAACAGCACTGGGTCCCTAACCCAGGGAGCACTTTGGTACTTGGAATTGGGTTCATGTGGAGGCTGCCTCGGGTCTGTAGGAGAGGAGAGTGTGTGGTGGGGTGCAGACCTCTGCTACCTTCTAGGTGGTCCTCAGGGAAACCACACGGGGGCTGCTGGTGCCGGGCATCCTGGGTTGGTTCTGGGATCCCTTGGCTTTTGGAGCAGTTCCTGGGTTCCTCAGGCCTCACCTGGGGCCTCCTTCCAGCCCGCTCCCTTCTGCAGGCCTGTGTCTTCTGTCTCTCCACGTCCCCTCGTTCTGCAGCATAGGGTACAGAATGGTGTGTGGGACAGAGATGCAGTGAGGTGTTGTGAGAGCGGGAAGGCCAGCAGTTGTGGCACTGGTGTGAACGCAGTGAGGGACACGCGTCAGCTCTGTCACTGTCTGTGGCCTAGGACTGTCTGTGGACATTTTCTCTGCCTGCTTGCTCAGTTCTGTCCTTAGGTTATGGGAGTACACTGTTTCCTCAAGTGGACACGCAGATCTCAGAAAACACCACTGACATTTGCTTTACATTCAGACACGCCTGCTGCTTCGTCTATCTATGCCCACACAGCATTGTTAAAGTGCTCCAGAGTGGGGCTGGGGCTGCAGCTGAATGTCACAGTGCCTACCTGGCAAGCAAGAGGTCCTGAGCTTGATTCCCTGGTTCCAAAAAAAAAGCTCTCTAGAGCAGGCAGATTTTTCCACCTGAAACTTTTGTGGGGGAGGTTAGGTTGGGGGCATGAGGAAAAAGTTAAAAAGTTAAAAATAAACCTATCAGATATTCCTGTGGCTTGGTAGTGTCTTTTTTCCACTGTGCAAGGGCTGGAAATAATGTTGCTTCTTATGGGTTTCTCCGTAGAAGCATAGAAATCTGGCCTTGTGGGTTTGGCCCCTGTGCTGTGAGGTGGCTGTGGACAGCAGCTCCAGCACTGCTCAGTCTGCCCCTGCACCCCTGCCACCCCGTCCTCTACCTGGTGTCCCCAGGTATGTGAAACTCCATGTGCACTGAACTTTGCCAAGACTGGTTCTTAGGACGGTCAGCTGTGGTGGTGGGTGCTCAGCGTCCCACCAAGGCCACCTGGGCATATCTGTGCGGCGGTCATGGGTGTGCGTCCCCTTAAGGGATGGCTCAAGACAGACTGGCCAGGACTCTCAGCCAAGGAATGTGACCCCCTCCTCATCTCAGCGTCAGGGAGGACCATGGGCTGCCCCATTGAAAGGGGTCTTTATGGGCACCTGTAATCTGCTAGAGTAGCGCAGTCCTTACAAACAGGCAAGTGCTGCCTTCCCAAAGGTGTGCAGACAGGAAGTGTGAGGAGATTGCTCCTGGGACCCCCAGGGATCTGGGGCACCTGAGAACTGAGGCTGCGTCAGCTGACAGACTTCCCAGGAAGGTTTTGGCCACGAGCCATGGAGCTCCTCTGACCTGAGATACCAGGATTGGTCACCCTGGTTGTGGGCTGAGTGTGTGCAGGGGTGACACTGGCAGGGTGTCTGGGGATGGGGTGTGCGTGTGTGGAGGGTTTAGTTGCAGACTGTGGGGCTGCACAGCACGAGGGGCCTGTTGGAAGTGTGCACAGGGCTTTGTCTGGATGGCTTCAATATCAGGTGATGATGTCTCTTCCTGTGTGGGCTGTAACCTAGCTGGAGGCTGCTCGGTGAACTCTGTGAGCTGGTGCCTGGGCAAGGGCCTGCCGAGCAGGACGTGGTCTGGTCCAGGCGCCTCCTCTTCCTGGGCTCTGGCTGCTGTGGTCTCTGTGTCTTTCATCTTTCCTGAGTCCAGGGCTGTGCACTCCACAGAGGCAGTGGAGGTGACCCGAGGTAAGCTCTTCCTTTCCGCTCTGGCCTCTGGTCTGGCTAGGCTGGTTGCGTTTCGGAGGCTGGGTTGCTGGGTAAGCATGCAGGTGGTGTGACATGCGTGTGTCTCACTGGTGGGCGTGCCCTGGAGGGGAGGAGCAGTGCTTACACCACTGGGGCCACGTTGAGCTCACAGATGTGGAGGAACAGGGACGCCGTGGCCAGGTCTCCCAGGGCAGAATGTAAAGCTGTGAGTTAAAACTGGGCTGTTTTCTTGGGAGGCCTTTGAGGATACTGGGTTAAGTCTCAGATGTCCTGTACCTGAGTGTATGTGTAGTTTTTTTTTTGGCATTGGCAATTGAACTCAGGGCCTCATGCATGCCAGGCAAGTGTTCTACCACTGAGGCACGTGTTCATTCCCCTGCCTTTTACAGCTTCCAAGCCGTTGTCTGTTCTGCAGGTTTCCTCCAGCTGTCTGCACTTCGTCCGGATGCCACTTCACCAAGTGCTGTGAAGCGTTTAGCTTTTGTCCTTCCTGGGCTCCATCAAGACATGTCTGCCTTCTAGTGACATCTGGGCAGGGTGGTGGCTTCCTGTGGTGCTGGTCAGACATTGGAGCCACGCATCCTCCTTTGCCTCTCTCCTCTTTATGCTTCCACTGATTCCCTGCAAACGTGAATTGGGGCCTGATGCTCTGAGTCATTTGAGAAAAACTCGCTGGGCCAGGGAGGGCTGTGAGGTGTTTGTGGTGCTTTGAGGATACTGGGTTCTTTTAAGTCATCATTACCACTTAGCACTCTGATATTTAAATCAGTTGTACATTGTTTGCTCTTTAATGGTGTCCCAAGCTTCCTGCTCCTCATTTTGTAAATCATGGTAAAATGTACCTAGCAGGGAGAAATCGAAAGCCTGTGGTTGCTGGTAGAAACGCGAAGTGACGCAGCTGCCGGAAGACGGTGCTGTAACCGTTTCTGAGTGCACAGTTCTGTGGCCTGAAGCACAGTCGTGGCATCCTGTTCCTGTTGCTGCCACCTAGAGCTCTGTGAGCACGGGGAAGGGAGGTGAGGAAGTCGTTGATGGAGTCTTAGAGGACCCGCAGGAGCAGCAGAGAGGTGGTTTCAGTCCAGCAGTGCTGCAGCCGAAGTGGGCCGCAGCAACAGAGAGGAGAGCGTCGGCAGGGCTGAGTCACTCGGGTGCAGGGCAGGTGGGCAGTGGCTGAGTTACAAGATGATGCCTTGGGCTTCCCTCCTGGGTTGGTGGGGAGGTGGTCTGAGCAGAGACAGGAAGCCGGGATGCGGGGCCTGTTCAGCACATAGACGCCGAATATGGACATCCTTGGGGCTGATGTCGATCATGCAGCAGCCTTGGGCTGGCAGAGGTCCACTGCAGCTGGAGGCCTGGGGGCCACCAGCACCCAGCACTAGCACCATGATGAGAAAGGTGTGAATCCCACAGTGCCTCATGGTCCTCACCTTGGTGTGATGAGAATCTGCTATGTCACAGTCTTTGTCTCTTTCTAAAAAGCAGTTGCCAAGCTCCTTACCTTTCAGTCCTTGGTGTCCTTTAATGCATGAAGTCCAGCTCTGGAGACACTCTTGTGTCCTGCTGCCCAGAGCTGGTGAGGTTGTCACCTACACGCCTGTGTGTATCAGCTCAAAAACTTGAAATGCTGTGTCCTATAGTCAGTCTTCAGTGTGGTTGAATTTGGCTTCTAGTTTCAAAATTCCCCACCCTAATATCTTGTCTTTTTCCTATATCCCACTAGTACTTTTAAGAATGGCACTCATTTTTCCTGCAGTTGAAAGGATTTCATTGTCGTTAATTTTAGAATTGGAAAGACTCAAAATGTTTTAATTAGGCTGGGCATAGTGGCACTCCAGGAGGCTGAGATAGGATTGTGAGTTTGAGCTCAGCCTGGGCAATTTAGTGATTTAACGAGACTCTTTCTAAAAATAAAAAGTAAAAAGGGCTGGAGATGTAGCTCAGGGAGAGAGCTAGGGATTTAAAAGATAAAGCTTTCTAGTCAACCTTCTTCATGATTGCATTTGAGAATTCCTTCATTACTGCCTGACAAGAGGTAAGGAGAGGCAGCAATCGTTTGGTGTCATGCTTGGCTCTGATGCAGAGATGACTGCTAGTTCTGTGCCTCTCTCTGGAAGGTTAGAAGGGTGCTCGCAGCCCTACCTTAAGCCACTGTTAGGGGCAAACTTAGTTCAGGGTAAAATCTGGTAATATTTTGGGGAAAATGTCAGTAATAATATAAGCTGCCTATAATTGAGAATAATTAATGAAAGATCTGTTAAAGAAACACTGATGGGCTGGGAATTTAGCTCAGTGGCATAAGCACCTGCCTGGCAAGCATGAGGTTGTGAGTTTGATCCCTAGTACCAAGGGGGAAAAGAAAGGAACACTGATGAAATTGGTTCAACATAGAGAAAAATGCTAAAAACCTTTTTTCAAAGGAAGCAAAGAGTAAGGTAAAATAGACTTGTGTAAACAGTTTTAGTTTAATAATTTAGGTTTTAGGAAATCTCATAGAGCCCTGGAAGCCATCAGATAAATGACCAAGTATCATTTCTCCTGAGTGACTTCTCTCTGAAGAAGGTGAGGTGGTTGTAATTGTAATTTTCAGTTGCATTACTTCTACATTCTGAACTGAGGGGTTCTAAAGCAGTTTTAATTATGATCTGTGAATTTTTTGTTTGCTTGTTTGTTTTTGAGACAGGGTCTTGCCGTATAGTTCAGGCTGGCCTTGAACTCACTGTGGAGCCAGATTGGCCTTGAACTTGAGGTGATCCTCCTGTCTGAGCCTCCCAAGTGCTAAGATTACAGGCATGTGCCACCACACCTGGAAACTGATTTTTTTTAAGACAATAAAATTTGCAGGAGTTTTATAGTCATCTGGTTAAATATAAGGAGATGATAACCAAGATCAAAATGGGCAAATGCTCTAGCCTCAATTTCAGCTTAGTGAAGTTTAGCATTTTTCCATTACCTTAACCAAATTTTATTGATAAAAACCTGTTCCATATCTATGTAAAAGACAAGCCTTTATTGGAATGGAGTGGCCTTTCTTGATTTATACTGACACTCAAGTTTCTAAAATTTCTAAACTCAAGTTATCTCAGGTTCACAGTGAAGAAAAGTTCAGATGATAATAGGACCAGTCACATAATTTTGGATGCTTCTAAGTAAAACATTCATCACTGAAATAATACAATTTCAAAATAATCTTTAAAAAAGTATCAATGGAGGATTTAGCACGATAAGTGTGACCGGGAAGGAAGGGAATTTGAGAAGCTACTGCCGCCGCTGATGCATTAAGAGCTGCAGCGCTGCTGCCCTTGGCAGCAGACCACACCTTCTGCACCGCGGAAACACGGAGGAAGCGTTAGTACCTGCCCACACCACTTAAAACACACTTCAAAGTAGGCGAAGTAGGCATTGCTCTTTGGTAGAAAAGCTGGAGTCCCATGGAAGAACAGTGTGGGCGCCTGTGGGCGCTCTGGCAGCCATCAGGCCTCGGAAGGAGTGGAGGTTCTGCTCGCTTGGTGCTGGTCAGGGAGGCTCTGCTGTTCGGTGCTGTCCACATGGCTCTGAGGTCTCAGCCCGGGCCTGTCTTGCTGTGAGCTCGTGTTGACCTATGAGTTCTGAAGTAAAATAGTTCAGTTCTGGGGTCCACAGCAGCTCACAGATTCTCTCCCTCGTGGGTGGATGGACCAGGGGTGGGTGGACACACAAGACTTCAGTGTTTGTGGTGGCTCTTGTGTTACACACATTGTGGGACAAGGGATTGTTCCTGGGCTTGCAGATGTGTGAACATAAGTAGAGTTCAGCTTCGGATGGCTCATTAGTGTCTCTGTCTTTAATTTACAGTTGAACAGAAAACACTGGTTGGGCACACCTGTGGAGAAAGCATACCTAAAACTGTGGTTAAGAATTGTTAAGTGGCCAGTGCAGTACTTTGCAAAGGAAAATAAAGAAGAATCACAAAGTCCTGGATCCCTATGCCCCTGTCTCCCAGCCTTTGTGTGGCAGAGCCTGCCAGGCTTGGTCCTGAGTCCTGGGACAACTGTGGGGAGGCGGGGCGTTGTGGAGGACAGGGGCGCTGCAGGCTGCAGATGGAGGTGTGTTGCTCAAATTGGATGTGTGAGCTTTGGCGGGTGAAGTTCATATTCAGGGACAGGCTTTCCCACAGCTGAGTCACTGTTCTGAGCCTCTGGGGGTCATGGGAGAGATCTCTGGTCCCGGCACATCCTGGCTGTCTAGGATGGGATCACTGACCCTTCCCATAGCAGGTGGCCCCCTCACACTTGTTGTGCCCTCCTCTTGTGCCCTGAGGTTTGCTGGAGCCTTCTGGATTGTCCCCGATAGGACAGTGACCCAGTGCCCAGGATTCTCAGCAGGTGTCTTTAGAGCCCCCCAACTGCCATGTGCCATGGGCTGTCGTCTCAGTGTTTGAGTTCTGCTGGGCTCCTACATGTAGTGCTGACATGCAGTGGCCCAGGACCCGTGGCCCCTGGGGAAGACCTTATTCTTCCACTGGGGCAGGGCTGGGGGCCAGGTGGGCTCTGGAGTCAGTACCTCCCATCTGCTGACAGGTGCACGGTCCTCAGATTGGGGACTGTTGCCCCATGGTTCAGGGCCCATGGCCTCAATTCCCTGATCCTTGGAGACAGGGTCTGGAGGTTCCCTCCTGCCGGTTCTTCAGAGAAGTTTAGCACTTTGGGTGCAGTGAGTTTAAGAATCTGATGTATTCTCAGTAACATTTTGGGCATTCTTCTAAGATCATGATATATTAACTTTTCTTCTTTTCTTTTCTTTCTTTCTTTCTTTCTTTCTTTCTTTTTTTTTTTTTTTTTTGGTACCGGGGATCGAACTTACGACCTCACGCTTGCCAGGCAGGCACTTATCCTACTGAACTAAATCCTCAGCCCAACTTTTGTTATTTTCTAATTATTTCATTATGAAAGTTCGCTTAATTAATTAATTTATTTTTGTGGTACTGGGGATCAAACTCACAACTTTGTGCTTGCCAGGCAGCGCAACTGCCACTGAGCTAAATCCTTAGCCCTGCTAAGGATTTATTTATTTATTTTTTATAGTGTTTTTAAATATTTTTATTTTTATTTTATTTTATTTTATTTATTTTTTATAGTGTTTTTAAATATTTTATTTTAAATATCTATTTGTATTACATTAACATTTTAAAAATATTTGAAGTATTATTAACTTTTGTTTATATCCTTAGTGTTCTTCAGTTGTGTCAGCATATCTTTTTCTGAGCAAAACAATCTTGAAAACATTACAACATAAGTCACCTTCTTTTTGCTTGGCCAGAATTGATAGTTTAAAGTTTCTATTTATTCATTTCCTTCACTTGTCTCTTTTTCCTTATTCATGTGCCAGACATGTTATTTTTAAAAAGTCTGGCTTTGTTTTGGGAATTTACTGTTGTACTAGAATGTGTACATTTTCTTTTTTGTTAAGCAGCAAACTCTGGATCTCTGGAAAGGGTTTTGTTGTCCGCCACAGGACGCGTGATCCACTCTGTATCTGTGAACAGTAGCCGTGCATTTCATGAGACAGAAAACTGGGAGTCAGTCTGGGTCATCCTGAGAGGTTGCATTGTACTAGAAAAAGTGGAAGGTCTTTTGTTCATTGATCATAGCTCGAGTATGTGAACCTTCACTTCCCAGATGAAGAATTCCAAGGCTTGGTCTGCACAGAGACCGTCTGGGCTGTGCCTGGCAGGGCAGGGCAGGTCTGGGGACCTTGTTCTGCCCATGGCTTCTCAGGCGTGCCTTAGATGGCCCGACCCAGCCCTCCTTTTATGACATGCAGGGACCTGAGTTGCCTGCCACTAACTAAACTAGGAAGAATTGTCTTCTTGTGAGCAGCCTACAGCAGACAGTGCATGAAGCCACGTGGCCCCAAGTCCCTGTGAAGTAGCCCTGGAGATGGTGACTGAACCGATGCTGTGCACCTGCCGGCTCCTAGCCATCCTTTTTGCTGACATCTTGACACCTCCCAGGTGAAGCGTAGTCTGTTGTGCTGCATAAAACCAAGTGATAAATTCTACAGTTGATAGTAAAGCCCTCACCACTCAGAAGGATGTTGGAAGGCAGGATTGGTGGTTGGATTTTATGTGTTTATGCCTTCGTTTGGTAAATAATTATTGAGTAGTTGCTGATTGAAACCAGAAAATATCAGGCCCAGCAGGTACTTTTGGATTAGATTATACAGCTAGAGAAGCTGCAGGCTGGGCCATGACACTTGTTCTTGCCAGGTAAGAGCTTAGGCCCGGCTGTGAGGACCCAGTGGGCCTTGCCAGCTTCTGCCTCAGTAGAGCCCAAAGCCTGGCCTTCTGCAGCTGACCTGGTGTGAGTCAACGCTGGCTTACTCTAGGGTTAGGAACTGAATTTGAGGGCTCTCAGACACAGCTGGCTTTGTCTACAGCCTGGGAACTGGATTTGAGGGTTCTTGGGAGAGGCGAGGGTCATACTCCATATAAATGTGCTCTGTTTGAAGATACCTGCATTTTGACAAAGCCAAGTTTCTGAGGAACTGAAATGTGCCAGTGTATCTTTTTGAGACCAGTATAGTTTTCTCCTGCATGCTTAAGCTTGTAATCCTTTTTAAAAGTTTTTTTTTTGGGGGGTGGTACTGGAGATTGAACCCAGGGCCTTTACCGTAAGTTCCATCCCCAAACCCTTTATTTATTATTTTGAGAAAAAATCTTGCTAGGTCATTAAACTGAATTCCAGGTGTGCACCATGGCACCCAGCTGAAACTGTGCTTTCTGTCCCTGGGACTGACTGAGCTCCCAAGCACAGGCATAGTGCAGGGAGCTTCTCATTTACCAGGGAAATTATTGCCCCGCATCTGTGGGGCCACAGGTTAGGTTGCTTTTTGAGCCAGTTAGATGAAATGTTGGGAAACATCCCAGTGAAATAAAAATTTCCCTTCTAGGCTGCTAAAAAGAAGTGCTGGACATTGGGTCTGGTGAGCCTGTCGGTCTGTGAGTGTTAGTTGTGTCACTTGAGAGGACAGCTGGGTCCTTGGGTGGGGACACAGGATACAGAAGTTCCCTGGCCTCAGAGCTGCCTGCAGTGTGGGTGGCGGAGTGGACAGAGATGCTGATGTGGTGCTTCCCGAGCCGGGTTTCTCCTGGCTTGTGGCCACAGTCTGCTGAAGTGGGCGCCCCTGTCCATGGGTTAGGCGGACTCATTCCTAGGTATGCTTGTGAGTTTGTGGCCCACCCTGCATTCATGATGTGGGCTGCTCCTGATTCAGGTGATTGCATGGCTGGAGATGATGAATCAGGAATGTTTGCCTGAGAGACTATTGCTCACGTGTAGAAAGACTCTCTGGTCTTTAGGCTTTGGGTTACTGCTTATGATAGCAAGTGAAGTGAAGCATCTCCCTTACATTTTGAGAGCGAGGACACTCAACAGGTTAGCTGACTCCTGTGCAGTTCAACTCCAGGACTTTAATGGAAGTGTGGGAAATCTTTACAGACTGTGCATCCTGGTGAAAAAACTGAAGCACATTAGACTCACAAGGCCAACTGAATAGCACGGGACACAGAGCAGATACTTTCTTGGTTAGTAGTGTGTTGTTTCCTGGTTGTGACACCGAGGGTTTCTTACAGTCAATGAGAAAGCAGTAGCTGCTTTTTACTTAGTGAGACAGCAACAGTCATGGTGTCAGGCATGATCCCTCTGTAATTTAGGGTACTGAGGCCGTCTGAGAGGGCGCTGGGCCTCCTTCACTCCCTGGGGTGCTTGGGGATGGGAGGGGATTGAGCAGCAGTGGGGACTCTGGTGGCTCTGAGGTGGTCTGTGCAGGTGCTCCTGAAGCCACCAGCTGTGGATCCCAGACTTGTGAGCCTTCATTGTTGATGCTTCATTTTGAAGAACATAAGATGAAAACACAAATCTTAATTCTTAATCTTGGCTAAGTTACAAATTTTCAACAGTAGTTGAAGCATTAGAGCACGGGTTGGCATTCTTTGTGATTCAGTTTCCTCTCCCAGCTGTGCGTCTGATGGAGGTTTAGAAAGCAGGTGCTTCTGCCTATGTTACCATGGGGTGAGGTGAAAGGAGAGTGGACATCATTACTATTACTACTACTAGTACCACGCTGCCATGGGAGCCTTTTGCTGTACAGATAGCTGTGGCTGATCTGTGAGTTTCCTCTAAGTTTGTAGTATTGTACTGTGATTGTTTTATGGGTTTCGTTTCCTCTGTAACATCTGTGGATGGATACTGAAATGACTTAATTAAGCTTAGATGCACAAAGCAAACATCTAATGTGTAGTTACTCAACTCTGTGTAAACCTTTAAGAAACGAGCTGGCTGCATGGGTCTCAGCTGGAGTAGATTTTGTGCAACAGCCGCTCTGGGCTGCCATGACCAAGAGTGATAGGGAGGGTGGTTATCTGTGGTTTGCTTTTGGATTAAATTGTAACTTTAGGATACTTTTTCCTTAAAAAAACCTGACTGTTTCACTGAAGGAGAAGTATTAGATAAAGGTTCCCTTGCTTTTCATTTTCCACACCACTCATGAAGCCTTAGTGCATTAGTTATTGTTACTTCTAGTTACCCTTGGGATCTACTTGTAATGTTTTCCTTTGAACTTTTTAAAAAATACATTACCTTTCTCCTTGCTTTGAGTCCTAGAAAGTCCCTCCTCAATGGCCTCATCAGAAGCTGGGTGCACCTTCTTCAGGGCCCTGAAGAATCAGTGGTTTGGATAGGCCAGCAGAAGCCATCAGTCCAGTCTTTGATTTTATGCTAAAGTATTTTTGAGGTCAGAATACAGAGTTGTTCCAGTGACTTTTTACCCTGATCAGTGTCCATGTTAAGTGTGGTCTCTGCCCACGATGAATAGGCCACTGACGGCCAGGTGATGATGTTCAGGTGACAATGGCTAGGTGACGGTGGGCAGGAGAAGGTGGATGGGAGGAGGTGGGTGGGTGATGATATATGGGCTGCTGATGGCAGCACCTGGAGATAGGGGACATAGCATGAGGGGTGACTGGGTGGGTCTATGGGATGTGGTCTTGATGAATGGCCTCACTTGTTCATCCAGAAGACTCAGCAAGAGAGTTTTTTTTCTTTTTTTAAAAATTTTATTTAAAGAGAAAAAAAGGAAAACAGAAAAAAGGGTAGAAATAATACAGAATTTCAAAAAAAATTAAGAAATCACTACTTGATAAATTACATATTGTCTTCTTAGAAATAGTTGTTCATGTTACAAAATTAAGGCATTCAAAGTGAACAAACAGTGAGGCTGTAAACAGTTCTGTTCAATGATCCAACAAAAACTTGGTAATATGGTTATAAATCCCACACACTTAAACATACATGCTGTTATATCCTTTAACATATTTTCTTTTCCTCCTTTTGCTTTTTAAGTACATTATCTGTTTAGTTATATCATGTTTCAGCTTGCTCAGTACCTTATTGATCTGTTTTGTTGTTGTTATTTTCTTTTTAATCACCTTATATAATTTTGTTGTTTTGTTTTTGAGTTTCTCTTCATCCATGTCACATGGATCAGCTTTGATAGAGTTGGGAGTTTTTGGAAGTATTTTGTAACCTTGTTTTCTCATGTTCTATTGTTTTATTTTTATTTAATTTTCATTAACTTGGAGGTAGTAATATACAACAAAATAGGATGGAATAAAGCCAATTGAGACAGTATAGTGAAATTGGCACAGAACATCACAGCAGGTCACCAGGACAACAATAATAGGCACCACTGTACATCTCGTTATCTTCAAAATAGTTGTTCTTCTATTAGGTACAACAAAATGAAAAGAAATACACAACATTATAGAACACATCAAAACAGAATATTGAATCGAGCAACACTGTTAATCAGGACAAAGCAAAATGGCAATAAAAATACCTGCCTTCAGAGATAGTAGAAGGAAACTCCCCCCACTTGCTGTACCACATATGGTCACCTCCCAAGAGATACCCAGATCCCTGGATCCCGATTGTTGGGGGGGGTATGGTATGTTTGATTCTAAGCCCACACCCTGGTAGGCAGCAGGCTGGTTACTGGTTGGCTCAGCGCCCTAAGTTCCAACATGGCGCGGATCTCAGGAAACGCTATTGCTTCTTGTTTCCCCGCCCTGGGGTGGCCGCAGCTTGCCAGACCACAGTCACCAGGGCAGCAGGCTGGTTACTGGTTGGTTCAGTGCCCTAAATTCCAACATGGTGCGGATCTCAGGAAATGCTGTTGCTTCTTGTTTCTCCGCCCTGGGGTGGCTGCGGCTTGCCAGACCACAGTCACTTACCAGGACGACAGGGTCTCAGAAAGAGAGTTTTACAATCACAATGTCTGTGATACTTAAACTAAAGCCACTATTCTAAAAGCAAGTTTTATGTTCCTTTAGAACTGAAAGGAACCAAAGCCACCACCTATAATCAGGACCCTTTGGATCTAAGTGAGGAAGAATTCAGGTGACGTGACTTCCCTATAGCCATGCCCCTGTGACATCTAGATGACCCCTACCAGCAGGGCCCTTCTGGAGCTCATTGTGCACAGGGTGCGATGAGAGAGATTGTGAGGCCACCTGAAAATGATAGTTTTAACTGCTAAAAGGATGGAATTCTTTTTTGCACACTTTTTTTTTTTTTTTTGGTACGGGGGATCGAACTCACACCTCATGCTTGCCAGGCAGGCGCTTAAGCCGCTGAGCTAAATCCCTGGCCCCTGCACACTTTTTAATACCATAATTGATGTAGGAACAGCCTGCTCTGCTTGTTTGGGTGCTGGGCATTGTGTAGACAGTAAAAAGAATGGTTATCTTTGTTGTCTGGCTTTCTATGGAATGACTGAGAAGTTGCCAGTGAGTGATTATGAGTGCTCTTGATCCACCAAAAAGTGAATTCCAACATGGGAAAATGCCCAGGAGCAAAAGCCCGTGGGGAGTGGCTGACCAGGTTTTAGGGACACAAGTAAATGTTCTGATACAGTTACTTGCAGTGAAAATTATGTGAGCTGCTGTGTTTGGTTTACAGTACTTTACTGCCCCTAACAGGAAGGGACCGTGGAGTTGTTTGCAGACAGATTGAACCCAGATTTCCTAGGGAAAGTTGCTTAAGTACAAACACCAGCAGTTGTGAGACCCCTCTGCCATCCGGACTTTGTAGAAACTCAAAGAATCTTCTTTCCAGCTTGGAGTTTTCCTTCCTGGAATGGTTTCCTGGAAAGCTGATTCTCTGTAGGGCTCCTTCTGTGGAATCAGTCCCTGAGCAGGCCCCAAGTGTAGGGCTATGCTGTGGGGACCCAGAGAGAAGTCTTGAGGGACTTTCCTATCCTCCACGCTCATAGCTGCCACAGTTGGGCTGCATGCACTGTGCAGCCTGGAGCCCACGTATCTCTCTCTGGGTGGTGTTCACATCTGCAGGGGTGGGGACATCTGTCCTTGGGGAACCAGGGTGGAAAGGACCATGATTCAGTCATGCGCAGCATGTTCTTCTGTCACCCTTGGCAAATTATAAGCTTTGGGACGGCAGGGTGCTCGCTGGTCTGAGTTCTGTAGAGCTTTCTGGGCACTGTTTGGAGTCTCTCACCAGGCGAAGGGAGGCTGGTGGTGAAGGTGATGTTTGGAGACTTCCTGTGCCTTGAGAGAACCCCCTAGGGGGCACGAGAACCTGCCACTCCTCCCTCAGGTTTGACAAGGTGGCAGGGGTGCCCTGGGCACCAGTAGGCTCTTCTTGCCATGGCCACAGCTGGCTCTGGGGAACTGATCCCAAGCCTCAGGATTTTTCTCCACCATGCCCCTCCCAACTAAGTCTACATACTGTGATTATGATTAGAGGCTGGAGCATTTGAATAAGTCAGATGCTTTCCCAACCTTAGAATAAAGGCTGCAGTTATTTTAACAACAACAGAAATCCTGCAGTCTTCAGCTATTTCTGGAAGGAGACTGGTAATTAGCATGCTATGTGGAGCTCACCACTGTCTCTGCTGTTTATTTCCCTGTTCCACTGCAACCCAACTTGGAAGCCTGGTTTATTCCATTTGGAAATGTGATTTTGTGGATACCTCTGAAATGCCACCCGAGATACTTGGTTCTCTGTAGCCTGAGTTTGCAAGCCTGTCTGAAGTGCAGTGCTTGGCTGTCAGCAGCCCTGTGGTGGGAATGACAGCTTGCTAGGGTGGTTTGACCTCGGGGAAAACTATTAGGGCAGCTGCTTTGGGAAGCATGGGCTGGCTGAGGAGAGGATGCTTCCAGAGAACAGGTAGCTTTGGGGCCAGTTAAGGGGGCTCATAGCATTGTGTTTCAGAGAGAGGGGTTGTGCTGTTGGTCTCAAAGTTCCTGATGTCCCTAGAGGCCAGACACAGATGGATTTGTGTCATCCCAGTGTGAGGAGCTGCCTGCAGGGCAGGCTTGGTTCCTGTGCTGTGTCCAGCTGCAGAGGACAAGAGAGAAGTATGCAGTTGCCATCTCTGTCTCAGAGTGGGGTCCTGCTGGTGATTGTAAAGTGAGCACTTGGCTGTGGTACAGGAGGAGAGCTCCTGGTTTCTGCCTTTCAGAAAGATTTGCTGGGGGTAGAACATTTTCCAGCTATCTGGAGCCTGCCTGCTTGGCTGCTCCGCTAATCCAGAGCAGACAGTAAAGGTGCAGTAGGGCAGGGGTGCAGCTTAAGTCGGGCAGGCCTGAGACTGTTCTGTGTGGGGAGGGCGTCTGTTACGGATTAAAAACTGGTGGTCAACTTAACGCCAGCTGAATTAGATCAGCATGGTGCTGTGCATAGACGGCCACCTGAGGAAAATTGCCAGCATAAATAGAGACTGGAGAAGAGTAGCAAGGCATTGTGGGTTTCTCTGAGTGTTGCTGTTCTGAGCTGTTGGTTCTCTTAGAGGATCTTGTCATGACTGGCTTCCCCATATGAGTATGGCCATTTCATCAGAGGAGCCTGGGACCTTATTGGAGAGAGTGGCTGCGGTTCACTTTGGGGAGCTCTGGTCCTTACATTGAGCATCACTTCCTGGCTCCGGAGGGGAACATGTGTGCTGCTTAATCTCCAGGAGAAACTTGTCATTCTGGCTTTCTGGCATGTACTCAACTGTGCTTATTGTCAGAGGAGCTCAGGACCTCTGTGTCACTGAGGATGGCTGTGGTAGTTTTCAGGGCAGCCCTTGTTCTTATTTTGAGTGTGACTTCTTGGCTCCAATGTAGAGCCTTCAACCTACCAGCACAGCTCCTTCACCCTGCTGGCATAGACTTTCTCATTTCCATGGATGGCCTTTGGGCTTTCACAGCAAAGATCTGTGAAAGAGATTTGTGTGAGTCCTTGTTGTGGGCTCTAGACCTCCAGCTGGACTCGTGGGAGGCACTGTCACGGGCTCTAGGTCTTCATCTGGACTCATGCAGGACATTGCTGGTGATCCAAGCCCTTGGCTGAATATTCTGAGTCTTTAGTGTTGTAGACAGATTTCCTGTGCTTTCTATGTTTAACTCTGGGTGACCATCATACAATAATATTATAAATTCTGTGTCCTGATTCTAATTGTTCTCCTCACAACCTCTCACTGCAACAGCGTCAGTGCCAGGTGGGCTCAAAACTCCAGTGTCTTATGTCTGCCAGTGAGGTGGCCTGACCTTATTCTCTGAAGACTTAACTCCCCTCTTCTCCTTGCCCCTTTTCTTCTTTCCTTTCTTTCCCTTTTCTTTTTCTGTCCCCACCTCTCTTTCTCTCTCTCTCTGTCTCTCTCTTTCTCTGTCTCTCTCTGTCTCTGTAGCACTGGGAGTTGAACCCAGGGCCTTTGCACTAAGCTACATCTCCAACCCATTTTTTATTTGGAGACAGGATTTCACTAAATTACCCCAAATTTGCTCAAAATTGCAATCCTTCTGCCTCAGCCTCCCAGAGTGCTGGGTTTTCAGGTGTGTACCACTATTAAATGCTAAGACTGTTTTTAGTGAATGAAAAGGCAGTTATTTTATGCATACATTAAATATTTTAATCTAATCTCCCATCCCTCACTTCCCCCAAAGAGGAGAGAAGCTAAAAACCGAAAACAGCTCTCTTCTGAATGGCAAGCACATGAATTGTTGTAGGAATTTCTTGATAAAAAGAGGTTGGACAAATGAGGCGCTGTTGGTTAAAGAACTGTAATAGTTTCGATAGCCCTGTAAGCTGTGTCTGAAGGAGTTAGCATGATTGTGGCGAGGCCAGGGAGCTGTGCAAAACTGTGCAGAAGCATTAGTAGTGCCGTTGCCACTGAGGAGAGGCATCGTGTCAGTATGGCAGGGTGAACAGCGGAGAGGGTCTGCATGCGGCCTTGAGCTGCACAAGTCCTGCCCTTTGCTGGGCGGGGCTGAGTCTTGGGCCCAGGCCCCAAGTGGAGGCAGCCACCTGTTGTCCTAGATGCTCTAGGACCTGTGGTGGCTTCAGGGCTGGTTGTGGCTGGTGTGTCCAAGGAGCTGGACCTCAGCTTCCTGGGGTTCCACTCATCACCTCTGCCTGAGGCGTTTCCGTGGCCAGTCTTGCGGGGGAGCTACGGGCCAGACAGGAGGAGCAGACTGAGTGGCTCTTTGTGCTCTGGCTCTTGGTGGATCTGATATCGTCTGTTCCGTGGGCACAGGGTGCGGATGGTGGCTCACTCCTGGGTCTCCATGCTGGGCTGGGCGGCCACACTGGCCTGGTGTGTGGGGGTGGCGTCCAAAGCACAGGCCTGGCCAGGCTGTCACAGGAAGCGTGCTGGGCAGAGCAGGGAAAGCAGCGGCCACTGTCACTGGTTAAACCCATGGCTTCTGTCTCTGCCTTCACAGCAGGGGGTGTAGGTTTCCTCCAGTGCAGGCACTGACAGCAGCCCTACTGTCGCCACTTCACATCTTGATATCCAGGAAGAACTTGCATTTCCTGAATCCCTGGTCTTGAGGGAGGAGGACTGCTGTACCAGGGCTCGCAGGGAGCAGGGAGGTCCCAGAGTGAGGAAGAATGAGCGGTCTGGGAGGCACAGGGGCCCTCAGAGGGAGGCAGATGCACAGCCTGGGCCTCTGACTGCCCGCTGACATGGAGTAACTAGCTTTATCATTCGCATTTCACTTTTGGGTGTCCTTGGTGGAGGTGAGGGAGAAAGCTGTCTGTCTCTTTGTACAGATAAAGGAAGTAGATTCACCCAGGATGAGTAGGGTAATCGCTGACTCCTGGCACAAGGCACAGCAGGGATGCAGGTTGGGCTTCAGAGATGTGCTCACCCTCTGTACCACCCTCTCCCTCTGCCATGCTCACCCTCTGTGCCACGTTCTCCTCTGTCACCTTCTCCCTCTGCCACACTCTCCCTCTGCCACACTCTCCCTCTGTGCCACACTCTCCCTGTGCCACCCTCTCCCTCTGCCACGCTCTCCCTCTGTGCCACGCTCTCCCTCTGTGCCACACTCTCCCTCTGTGCCACACTCTCCCTCTGTGCCACACTCTTCCCTCTGTGCCATGCTCTCCCTCTGCCACGCTCTC
>PVJX010029529.1:0-22836 GCA_004027295.1 Dolichotis patagonum | reverse complement strand
TTCTTTGTAGGGTTGGTTTGGTGTTCATGAAGTTCTTCAGCTGTTCTTTGTCATGGAAGTATCTTATTTCTCCATCCATTTTGAAGGACAGTTTTGCAGGGTATGTCAGTCTGGGTTGGAAGTGGTTTTCCTTTAGGATCTGAAAGACTTCACTCCATGCTCTTCTTGATTTCATTGTTTGTGTTGAGAAGTCTGCTGTTATTCTGATAGGTTTTCCTTTATAGGTGATCTCTCTTTTCTCTCTAACAGTTTTTAGTATTCTATTCTTATGTTGGATTTCTGGGATGGTGATTATTATGTGTCTGGGTGTAGTTTTATTTTGGTTATGGCTGTTTGGATTTCTATATGCTTCACTTATCCAGACGTCAGTTTCTCTTCTCATGTTTGGGAAGTTTTCAGCTATTACTTCTGTAAATATCCTCTTTATATCATTTGGGCTGTCCCCTTCTTTTTCATTTATCCCTATTAATGTTTTGTTATTTTTCTTTGCATCATCTTGCAGGTGTTGAATTGTTATTTCCTGATTCTTTGTTGTTTTTAAAAGATCTTGTCTTTCCTGCTCACTGGCTGCAATCTTATCTTCGAGGTCTGAAATTCTATCTTCACTTTCATTGAGGTGGTTTTTACAGCTTTTAATAGAATTTTTGATTTCCTGTATATCTCTTTGAATCTGCTTTATGCATTCTGTTTGTTTCTTATATTGTTCATTCAGGGATTCTATCTGTTTGCTTTGTTCTTCTAATATTTTAGCTGTGTTTTCACTAGATGCATTCACTATTTCTTTTACTATTTTTATCAATTCTTCTTTTACCTGGGCAAGTATTTCTGATTTGAATTTCTCCATAGCTTTCCCTAGTTGCATCTTTATTTCATTTTATATCATTTCAGACATTTCAGGTGTATGGCTTCTTTTTTCTTCTATGTACATGGCTTCTAAGCTTTCTTGGCAAGGGCTAGAGCTTTGAGCCTGCCTTTTGGTCTTTCCTTTTGTCATTTTTCTATATTTCCTTGCTTTGAGCATTGTTCCAATGCTTTCTCTGCATGTGTGGCAAATTACATCTTGCACCCTCAGTTCCTGGAGGGGCAGTGGCTCCCCCACAGGCTCTTGGCTTCCTCACAGGGTCCTAACTCCCCTCTGTGGGCTCCTGGCTCCCTAAGTTGTAAGGCAGATGCTGGATGTGGGCATCCCGGAGCCTGTGGAATCTCAAGCAGGCCAGGACACCATATTTTGTCCCAGGCAGGTCTCCAGGAGGTTCCCTGTGGGTGAAGGGTGGGCCTACAGGGCCCAAAGAGTCAGGCCAAAATGCTGGTTTCTGTAAAGTTCCTGGTCCCAAACAGACCTGGCCGAGATGCTAGTCTCCACAAAGTGCCCAATCCAAACAGCGCAGGCCACTCTGTGGGTCCGGGAAGTTCCCGGTCCCAAAGAGTCAGGCTGAGATGCTGGTCTGTGGGAGATTTCCTGCTGGTGAAGGGCAGGGCTATGAGCCCCAAACAGACCTGGCCAAGATGCTGGACTCTGGGAAGTTCCCTGTAGATGAAGGGTGGGCCTGCCATCCCAAACAGTCAGGCTGAGATGCTGGTCTCCGCAAAGTTTCCAATCCAAACATCCCAGGCCACTCTGCAAGTCTGGGAGGTTCCCGGTCCCAAAGAGTCAGGCCGCAATGCTGGTCACTGGGAGATTTCCTGTGGGTGAAGGGCGGGGCTACGGGCCCAAATAGCTATTTATTTATTTTTCTTTTTTTATTTTATTTTTTAATTTTTAATTTTTATTTTTTTTTGCGGGGGGGGATTTCCTTTTTGGTGGCTCATGCACTACACTTTAAATTGCCAAGCACCAAAATCCCTCCATATTCTCAGGAACTGGCTTGTCAAAAATAATTGCTAGACTTAACATTTGGTCTTGTCTTATTACTGTGTAATTATTTATCATTTGGGAATTTTGGAGCCTAGAATTTTGAGGCAGAAGCAATCATAGATATTGGAATAGATTTTGAAGCCATATAGATGGAGAATTCTAGACATAAGTTAAGGATATGTTTAAGTGCTTTGATCTTTAATGGAAAGCTTAATGGAAGTCATCTTGGTGTAATCTGTATCATTTGAAAGCTTTATTTAGCATTTTTCTTCATTATGTTTCATGAACAATTTTTATTCATGGACCAATTAACATTTCCCTATTGAGGACACTGATTTATGAATAAAAACATCTTACTCTTTTTTTTATGAAACTAGGATGTAAATCTAAAATCTTTGAGCTTTTCATGGACCTAAGAAAGTTAAATAAAACTCCACATTCTATATTTACATGAAATATAGTCAAATATTCCACATTTATATAAAGAGTATTATAAATGTGTATATATATTGTACTTATATATGCTTTAAAATGTTAAAATAAGCCAGACGTGGTGGCACTCCCTTGTAACCCCAGCACTTGGGAGGCTGAGGCAGGCAGATTGTGGCAAGTTTGAGACCAGCCTGGGCTACAAAGCGAGTCTAAGACCAGCCTGAACTGCATAGAGAGACCTTATCTCAAAAAGAGAAAAAAAAAGTTAAAATAAAATTGCAAAATTGAAATTAATAAAAACATAACTAAACATGTGCAAACTGTTTTGTAAGTGCTTTGTCAACTACACTAATTGATTAGTATTCATCAAAATTTAATCACATTTGAAAAGAATTTCATTTACCAGAGTATAAACCCAGTAAGGATAATTAAAAGTTTTTATCTGTCCTATTGTTTATCACACTGCATAATTCCTGAATGATATGGGCAAAATAGGATCTCTACTAAATTTTTGAATAAATATATTCATAAGAAAAAATTTTCCTATTTATTTGTATCCCAGCCCAAAAAGAAGGACATAAATCGTAATAATTTCTGGAGAATTATAAAAAAGATTTCAAAGCATTTCTATTAAAAACAAGTAAAAAATGTCTAATAAATAACTGTGATAAGGTTATCTCTAATATCAATGATATGGAGCTTATTATTACCCTTTTAAGGTCCCAGATAGGCAAAGTGTGACCGTTAGATTATTACCTTTTACTTTTGAAAAGGCTATGATTCTGGGTCATGAAATGAATGAAATTTTTAGGAAAGGGTACCGCAACTTTTGGATGAACCTCAATGTAGTAGACTTTAAAAGATATCTCTATGCAGTATGTCTATAATATAATTTACATTTGCAAGGATACACAGATGAAACACATAAAGGAACAAACATCTCGCTACCTAATAATATGCCATCTTACCACTGGTAGAGAGATAATATTCTATTAATCAGTCAAGACTAGGTCTATAGCTAGAGCTCATGAATACTGTCAAGGGCTTAGTCTTATTTTTTATGAACTTTCTCTGTGATCACTATGTGATTCACAAGTCCTGTCGCCTTGTACAAATTTGATTCTGAAAGGTGTACAACTGCCTTTTCCTTAAAGCATTCTAATTTGATGATAATTGATTCAGAGATTTAGTGATATATATATATATATATATATAGAGAGAGAGAGAGTGTGTGTGTGTGTGTGTGTGGTGTGTTTACTTATTTACTGGAAAATCTGAAAATCATAGACCTTTCATTAAGAACCATGCTGACAACTGGAAATTTCCATGATCCCTCCATATTCTTAGGAACTGGCTGGTCAAAAATAATTAGCACATATTACCTTGCTAGACTTAACTTCTGGACTTGTCTTATTACTGTAATTATTTACCATTTGGGAATTTGGGAGCCTGGAATTTTGAGGCTGAAGCAGTCATAGTTATTGGAACAGATTTTCAAAAGATAAAGATGGAGAATCCTACACAGAAGTAAAAGATATGTTTCTCAACCTGGTCATAATTTAGAACTACTTCAGATGTTGTTAAAAGTACAATTGCTGGGGCTGGGGATTTAGCTCAGTGGCATAGCGCCTGCCTTGCAAGCATGTGGTCATGAGTTGGATCCCCAGTACCTACTAAAAAAAAAAAAGTACCATTGCTTGGACTACCTCATCAAAGGTACTAACTTCATAGAATTAGATACAATTAACATATTAGTATGCAATAATAATGAAAAGCAAACAACCTCCCTTCCAATGCTCATGAGCAATCAAAGCTGGAAATCCCTGACTTTAACATAATAGCATTTTTATAACAATGATTGTGGTCAGGACATTTTTTAAAAATGATGCTTCCAGGTTGTCTGATTTCAGCATCTCTTTTCCTTGAGTAATGGGAACTGTGTGGCTTTAACTTGTCTTCCGTATTATAGTTCGCGTCTGTCATTCCACCCTAGATGCTGAGATACGTGAGCCAAGCTGTACTTGTTGAAGTTTGGTGTCTAGGACCTGCTCTTCACTCACAGCCCACTGATACCCACTTGAGGATGAGGCTCCTACAAAGTCAGCTTTATCCTGAAATGATTGAAAGGAACCCTACCCAGGCTAACAGAGCAGCTAGGATTTCTATAGATTCATAGATATAATCCTCAGAAGGAAATAGTGGGAAATTAAGAGTCATGCTAGTTTAGCCTCCTTATTTCCAATATATAAGAACGGCAAGGAAAAAAAAAAGCCTTCTTGGTGGCACAAGTGTACGAGACTTATCAAAGCCATGATTATCTTTCAAAAATTTTGCTCCAGAATAAACACCACATAGGAAAAGTCAGAACCCTGACCTGTGATAATGTTATCTAATGCCAAGTTAATATTTTCCACCAACATCCCACTAGTTCTTCAAACTGAGTACATCCAAAAAACGAATTAACTATCTTTCTTCACACCTTCTCTTTCAAGCCTCATTTACTGAGATTCAATTCCTCATTTGCAAAAAGGTTCTGAAAGCGCCCTGCCAGCTCTGAAGCTACAATCTGCTGTGTAAGTTTTAGTTCATTACTAACAACTTCACAATTCTCTAAAACTTAATGTTTTCAGATTATCTGAAATCATTGCACTTTTGTTGTATTAGTTATAAATTACTCCTCCCTCATATTTTTGTTTGAATATAATGAAAGATGAGATTTTAAGCACAGTGTACATTGCTATGAGTCCAGAGAATAAGGAGAAATGAAGAAACTTAAATCATGGCCTTGCCTTGCTTGACCAAGAAAGGCAACAGCTGCAAATATACCTATAATGCAGAAATACTTTTAATCCACATCTTACAATCCTGTCTTATACTTCTGGGATATTTTTAATTTTACTGCTCAATGCAGTGTCTCTGATGACAACTGTTTTCAGAGCCCTTGGCTCAAAAGAAGCCACAGTGGTCTCCCAGTGGGCAGCTTTGGGCTGTGACCTCAGCTTGCAGTAGGCTGCACTGCCTAGGGGCAGCCTGAGCACAGGGCTACAGGACAGGTGAGGAATTCACCACCATATTTTCTCCACAACACCCTACTCCTGCACTGTCTTCAGTGACCACAGTGGACTCATGCTTTTACCTGTGCAGCAGAGCTTGAAATTAACCTTGAATACAGGTCTAATGGAGTCCTGAGAGAAGTTACAGGACAGATTTACTTTTCAAACATGTACTTTGGGATAGGCATCAAAGTAAGAATCAATAGCTTTTATGTCCTGTTTTTACTGTTTCCTAGGTAAAGTGCCTCTTCACTAACAGAACATTTTCTTCTTTCACTGTAGTTAACATAAGGGATATCAAATGGGTTGTGGTTTCCTTAAAGTGGTTGTCAATTTGCCACTTTCATTGCTTTCTGTCCCAAAGCTAAAAATTATTTTTTAAAAAACACACATCACATCTGTACCTATGTCTATCATTGAATTGTAATTGTCTCAAAATTAGCATTGAAAAAAATGTGAAACAGTCTTAAAGAATCACAACACAGAAAAAAATAAAAGTGATGGCATGTTACTTTATAATTGGAAATACACTGTCAGGGAATATTAACAACCTCAGAGCGACTTGACTGAAGATCTCCTTTCATAGGCACCTCTTGGGAGGTGAAATTAAATGAAGCATTCTGGATAAGCATGGCACACAATCAGAAAGGATCGCTGGTCCCCTTCCAATCCTATACATATTAGATGCTTTTTCGGTATCAACCTCCTAGTCTCTCTATCCACTCTGGGCCAGATCTGCACATCAGATATAAATACTTTGCTCATCCTGGGCCATTCTTGGTTAGCTATCTCCCTTTCCTCCCCTTCCACTTGCCTGTGTTCACATGCCTGACAATAATCCCATTACCCTAACTCATCAAAACCCATTTTCTCTTTTGGTAATAGTCTTTGGTTTGCCTCATCCTTTGTACTAACTTCATTGTTTGCAGAAAGATCTAATTTTCCTCAATCCCAAATGCTTGGGGTGCAACCATCTTCTGCTTATATTTTTTTAATTCCTTCTACTAATATTTCCAATATGAACATAAATGAAATCATTTTAATGGTGCAGAGTTTATGTTTGAAATCTTAATAGGACATGAAGATAATCTGGTTTCTCAAGCAAAACAAATTCCAGGCTAATTTTTCAAAATAACCTCTTGATTTCTACTGTATCTCTTATTTAAAACATTCTTTGTACAGCCAAATATAGACTGTTGCATACTTTTCTTCAAATAAAATGTTTTGTTTTTAAAAATAGAGTTTTAAGAAGGCTTTGAAATGTTAAAATCTCATTTTAGTGTTAAGGATCTCCAAAGTCATATGTTTGTTTCTGGAAGATAGTTATAAAAATAGTTTTTTGTATGTGTGATTCTTGTTTCCCAGGGTTAGGATTATTAATTCACACAAATATAGACACTCAGAATTCTCCATTAAACTGCTGGACAATGAAGCAATAGCAAAACCCGTTGTTCTATGTATTCCTTCATCCTTTTCCAGTTCTGTCCAACCCCATCTTTGTACTGATAGTACTAAACACCCACCACTCGTGGTAGCACATAGGACCTTGTGACCTTTTTGTTCTCTTCCCATTTGTGAGCTCCAATTTCATTCCCAAGAGTTGACCATCTTTGGATATTCAGTGCCCTAAAATGTTTGTGAACTGATTTAGACTGTTTCACTTTAGTATTTCTTTTGCTCTTGAGAAGCACTCCAGAGATGAACTTGCTTTTGGATGATTCTGATATTGTCTAAATGAACAACATTAGAAAAAAATATCATTCCCTGGTTCTATTATCATTTGTCCTTTCATTTACTGTTACAGAGCCTGAAAATTCCAAGTTTGTATAGGTAAGAATATATGTATTATTTCATATTTTCACTGTCAAATCTCACAGTAACTTGATTGACAACTACTTTTTTATGAGAATAAATATAAGTATGATACTATGTTTAATGCTAAATATCATTTGAATAAAACATGTAGGTTTGCCATGGAAGCTTTATCAAACACAATTTAGGTTGTTTTATTTAAAAAAAAAAAACACAATTTCCCGAGTTCTCAGTATGTAAATTCTCCCAAGCAAGTATTTCTATGGTATTCTTTAGGTAGGAAACTTTCAAGTTATTTACATAATGATGATAGTGTATGCATTTAAAATCTTCTCTTATTTTGCCCAGAAGTTACAATTTCAAAGTTCCTGTTACCAGCTTATTCGCTCTAATTGAGCCATTTCTCTTTCTGAGTGCACTGGAAAACCTTCCACTGGAATGAGTTGCTCCTCACAGTTCTTTTGAATTTACATGTAGATTCTATCCACTTAGAATAGGAATCCAAGCTCTAACAAAAATTCTCTCAGGGGACATTTTGTTTGTTCTGTTAACATGTACTTTATTATCAGCTTATTGTTTATCTCCATAATCATTCAATATATGCCCAGAACTACATCCATTCAACTATAAATACCACTCAGTTTCTTGCTATTGCCACTAATAAATGGTTGTGGGTGGAGTGTTAAGTTTATCTATGGATGGTTCAGTAGTAGCAGTAGAAAGAAAAACATGCAATTCTTATTTTCTGAGCAGAAACAATATGCGATGGAAGAAAAAGTAAGTGTTATATAAGCAAGTTTGACCTGAAAAATGGTCTACCATATCTGACTAGATCTGGTAACACACAGTTCAGGAGAGTCTACCTTATATGTTGGTGACACAACTCCAAATGTTAGTGGTTTACATTAATTACTATTGATTTTTCTCACCTTATATTTAATATGCTGAAGCAAGACTTTCCTTTTAAAAATTTTTGAATTAGTGCATGTTTACAATGCACATGGGAATATTCATCATGGCACATGTATCTATGCTTTCAGATCCTCTTTTAGGGACCCATATTTTTGGAAGTTCTACCATGACACATGCTTCCAAAATTGTCAAAGCAGGTAAACAGCTAGGAATGTAAATCACTGAGCGGTTCTGAAAGATTAGACATGTGATACGGTTTTCACTTCCATCCCCAGTGCACTAGCTATGGAAATGCCTGAATGAACACAATGAATACAAATGCTGAAAAGATGAGGAGAAAATAGGGAAGGCAACAACTAAAGTATATTAAACTCCATAATCGCATAAACAAGCACATCTGCTCAGCTGCCGAACTCATAGGAAGGTGTGCATCTCCACAGGCTTTTTATGAGTAGGGGCTAATATAAGCCTTTTAGGCATTTGTCTCTTTGGTTAGTTTATTTAATCTCAGTTGCCTTTTCATAAGAAAGGAGTAATTGCCAAGCCATTGCCCATCATGTAGTTTCCTCCTATGGAGTATGAGAATATTAGTACTTACATTAAAACGAAGCAATTTGCATATAAGGATAGTTTTCTCAAAGTATATCTACAAGCTACAATTATAAAGTAATACATTTCAAAATGGCTGAAAGCTAGCAGAAATCCTGGTTTAGTGTTTATTAAATAAACAAAACAAGACAGCTATCCATGCTTGAAGTCTTCCCTTAGGGGAAGAAGGTGCTGCAAGGTCATTGAGCTTTCCCCTTGGCCTGAGTCCAGAGGTGGAGCTGAGACAGCTATTCTGAGTCTCAGAAGGAGTGGGAGACGTGCATCAGTGAGCGTGGTCATGACACACCCATGCACACACGGGGACTTCACTGAAAAGAGGTACGGTGCTGGGTGAGGGCAAGGTCTGCCAATTCTTAGAAGATGCCTGCTTACAATGAATCGTAAATGCATGTGAGACACAATTCCCCAAGCTGCTGCTTTTGCTGCAGATTGTGCATTGTAACTCATTTTTCCCTACATAGGAGTTTTTAAAATAAATGTCTACAAAATTCTCTTCTAACTACACAACACTGAAGTTCGAAAAAAATTTTCCATGGTTCTGACTACATACCTCTGTAGTTTTGTAACCTCATACATAGAAAAACAGTGAAGTATGATGTGTGAACTAAGGTCTTTTGTAATATAAGTAACTTATTTCCTGGAAGGTCACAAATAACATACACGTACTGAAGGAATAAGCTAGGGAAGATTAGGAGCCAGTGTCAGTCTTTGGAAATAAACCTACCTAGCAGTCACAGAATGATTCCTTTGAGATATTAAAGTTGGTAGGTCAACAAAGTGCTGTAAGAACATTTGTTTGAAAATTACTATACAGTGAATCTTTTTCATTTTAAAATTCGTAGCATCTGTTGACAAATGTCAAATGATAAAGAGACAATATTTTATCTTCACTTCGGTATCAACAGAAAATGTAAGAGAGACCAAAATGACCATTAACAAACATTTCCATATGTGTAAATATTTACATGGCTATTGGGTCCTCTATCTGAACAAAGGATGCATGTTGTGTTAGTTATCATGGGTAAAAAAGACGATTATGCAGAGACTATAGAGACTGAGGAAACTGCTTAAAAGGTTACATGGCAAGATGTTGCTCAGTCAGTGAGCTCTGAGTTCAGGAGCAGATTAAAGGTAAGTCTGAGTGTGTTAGAAAAAGTATGAAATGTGACTCTAACTCAGAAGATTGAGAAGACTGAAAAAGAAGAGTTAGTATTGTATGTGACCGGAAAAACAAGATGACTTTAAGATGAAATAAGATTGAGTTGACTAATAGATCAGATCGAACATTTTAGTTTATGATTTAGGACTGTGTTCACAACATTTGCATTCAGAATCTCAAAGCAAATAGTGGAATTACAAGCTTGCGTAAGTTTTTGCCCATGTATAAGGTGAAATCACACCATAAAAATAACTTTTATTTTAAAAATAAAGTTTCTTTTATGTACTCACGAGCCATTCGTCTTCAGTGTAGTTATAAATATTAGTTGAAAGCACATCTACATTTTGTCAATTAAATAAAAATTGATTCTTACTACTCAATTTTCATTATTTAAAGGTATGATGTCAGAATTGTTTCACCTATAATGACAGACAGGAAAGAGTGAAGCAAGTGGATTCTTTTTATAAAAGGAAAGGCTAGATATTGAAAATAACATTGACAAACATGAGCACTGTGTCACTGCTTGGAGTCCAGGGTGTATACAACCACTCATTTTGAAGAGGCTAAAAACGCAATTGTTATAAATGGCTCTAAAATGACACTGACTCAATAAGTTAAGAGCGCAGGTTATGGTTTTTCTCAAGGTTTAAGGTAACACTAACCAGTCACAAATCATTTTAAAGCAGAATTTCTATTTAGGAGGAAAGTGTTTGCAAAACATTTTTCTTTTGAGATTCAATTTCACAAATAAATGAATAAGAGATAAAAAAGGAAATAACAAAAAATAGTGGTATGGTATCTGCAATACACTTTTAAGTAAACTGAACAAAGCAAAACAAAATAGGAAAATTTTGTTCTATTTTTCTGCTTTTGTTGCAATCACAGAAATCAATTGGATGTAGCTCTCCTTCCTCAAAATAAATAAAGGAAATTTTAAAAAGAAAAGAAAGGTCAAGAAAAGGAAAGAAATTAAAGAAGGGGTAATTTAAAGTGATATGATTGTTTCTTGGTATCTAGGGCCAGGAAGGTGGCCAGTTTTTCAGAAAGGGATTGTACTATGGATTGTACTAGGAATTTAGGATTTCAGGATTCTCACTGTGTCCCATACTTATTTTCTAAGTATATCTCTTCCACTGTCGATTCTTTGGTATACTAGCTTTTTCTATGTTTCCAGTTATAACATAGAAATATGACCATGGTTAGCACTCAAGTCTACATTTTACAAACCCAAATAGCTCAAAAGTATCGTAGCATCTGGTTATTCTCATCACATACAACATCAACTTTCTTCCTTCTCAGTCTTCTAATGTAAAGAAGAATTGAATGATTCATAAAGTAAAGAATTATATTTGCATCAAATCCTGAAAAATATCACCATAATCAGAGCCTTTTATAAGATAATAAATTTGATGTCCATGATATATATAAAACTTTATACAGTATTGGTTCATAGTAATTTTCACATTTTTCCTCTGTAGTTTATTTTAAATAGGTATCAAGTGCAATTTAATGAGAAAGATAGATTTAGAATGCAAATATCACCTAATAAGGTCAAATTAGCAGTATCTACAACTTTAAGCCTCAGGTGTTTTACTTTAGGTAATTTAATTTTTCAGAACATGGAATGTAGATGACATAATTGCTTCTTCTTTTTTGGTTTGTTTTTAGTTTTGGTACTAGGAATCAAACTTAGGGCTTTGCGCTTGCCAGGCAGATGCTTGTGCTGCTGAGCTATATCCCTGGCCCAATAGTTTGCTTCTTGAGGAAACTATGCTTATTCACATGGCATGATTACCTGTGTTAAACATTCCAAAAGATCTAAGAAAATTTGGAACAGAAACTGAATAGTATGATATCACAGCATACAAGGTTAATATATAAAAGTTAATTCATTATATAGTAGCAACAAAGAATTTGAAATGTAAAAAAAGTTATATTACTATAGCATCTAAATAATGTATTTAAGAATAATATTTAGACATAAGTACAGTGTGTCTGTGGGGAATAACACAAAACATTGTTAAAAATAAAAAAGATGTAAGTAAATTGAAAAATATTGTGTCAGTAAACTCAATTATGTTAAAACATGAGTCTTTTCTAACTTGATCAGTAGTTTCAACAGAATCCCAAACAGAGCTCTTGGTGAGCTGCTATGTTAAAATCATCTCTAAAGTTTTCATGCAGAGTCAAAGGACTAGACTACCTAGCCAACACAATACTAAAACACAATCAAGTTTTACTATAAAAGTTCACTACTCAAAATTGAGTGATATGGGTGAAAAAATAAATATATAAATGGAACAATATATATTGCTCAGAAACAGATCCTCACAAATAACTTGAGTGACAAATATAGAGTGAAAAATTCAATTGAGAAGGAGTAGTGTTTTCAACAATACTATTCCTGAAATTATTAGATCCTTATTTATAAATACATAGTCTTAGACACAGACTTTATGCATTTTACAAAAATGGACCGAAATCTACAAAATCTAGGAGAAAGTACATCTAGCCTTCAGAAAACTGAGAAATACATTGGATCATCCATTCAATGAAATGCTATCATTCATCTATACAAAAAGAAAAGCTATGTCTTCATGCAAACACATGAATCAATCTCACATGAATGATTTTATTGACAAAGCCATCCTGAAAGTCCTGTGTATTTTATAATTTTATTTATATGACATTTCAAAGAAGAAAAAGACACAAGGACATCAGTGGTTGCCAAGGATTTGGGGAGAGAGAAGGGTCTAAACGTAGAGCAGAGGGGATTTTTAGGGTAGTAAAACTGTTCTGTATGACACTTTAAAGTTGAATACATGCCATTATGCATTTCTAAAAACCCATAGAATGTTATATTACATAGAATTAATCACTATATATGCAATTTAAAAATGTTATTGAGAGGGCACAAATCTGCAAACCTGAAGTATTGCACATGTGCTAAATAAAAAGCTAACTAAATGTAAATCATAATCTTATTGAAAGTGGTGAGGGTAAAAAAATTTTTTGAGGGAAAATATTTTAATTAAAGAAAATTTGGAAATTAATGAAAATTATACAGCTAAAGCACAAATAACTGTGGGTAAGAATTATACTTTTTACTTCCAAGGAAACTGTTTAAAATTCTGACAATGCTATGTATCTATACAGCTATACATGTATAAATAGACAGAGAATGGTGGAAACCAGGAGAAAGTCTTAATAATTCCCGAGGTCATGGATTAGATTTGGACATATCAGTGTAACTGGTTTAATACAAATACAGAAGGATACCTATAGAAATATTTATGAGTATATGTATAAATGTGAGCTGCCATATGTCCATATATTCCCTTGTTATGATAAATAAAAAGGCCGAGAATCAAGGCCTTCTTCTCATAATCATGAGTATACCCAGTGTTTTCAAACTATCCTTTAATGCAATAGACCTGTAGGTTTAGGATAAGTGAAATTTCTGTCATTAGTTAATACCTGTTATGGTTGATACATTGTGTCAATTTGAGAAGTCTAGAAGCTTAACTAAGTAACTCAGCAGTTGTATCTACATCCTAGAGTGTAAAGGACATGCTTTTATAACTCTAGGATGTTGTTCATGGTGTCAACTTGAGAAGTTTAGAAGTTTAACTGACTCAACAGGGGACCAGGGTCCTCACTTTGTAACCATCCTCAGCCTGTTGCAGAAGAGGGCAGGGAGTTGGTGTGAGTTACAGTTCTGCCCAAGGGTGGGTAGCCTGCATAAACATAAGGGAGGAAAACAGACTTGTCCCCTTAGCCCCTTTTCTTCTTGTTCCTTTTTGCTTTCTCCACTGCCAAGAAAGGCTGCCCTTCTGCCGTGTCACTCTGCTTTGGAGCCAGCTGATTACAGACTGACATCTCTTCAAACTATGATCTAAATAAACCTTTCTTCCTTTAACATTTGGTGTCAGATATTTTGTCTCAGCAATGAGAAAAAAGCAACTAAGACAATATTTAACTAACAAGTTTGTGGAGGGCATTAATTTTGTTATAATTTTCATCTAACTATTAAGAGTTCTTAATTACCAAAGTTACAAATGTTGGTTAATAAAATAAGTAAAGCAATACTAGGTAATGACACAAAGCATATAATAAATTTTCATGAGTCCATATTGATATAACCAATTATTACAGTTTGTATCTAGATGTCCCTACAAAGCCTAATATAGTCATTGTGACTAGTAACTCAGCCAACTGATTGGTTTGGCATAGTTCTAGCTAGGATTAAGGGTGTGAGTGTGATGCCCACAATAGAGCAGGTAGCCTACATACAATATAAGGGACAGAAAAACACTGTTTCTCTACCTTCCTTGTTGTTTTTGCAATCTTGTGTGTACCATGAACTGTTGCTTCTCTGTGATGGACTCTGCCAAGCCACCCTGCCTTGGAACCCGCCAATTATGGAGCCTCTACAAACTGAGCCAAATAAACCTTACATCCTTTAACTTTGGTTGTCTGGTATTTTGTCTTAGCAACAAGAAAAAGTAACTAAGACATCGAATGATGAAAAGAGAGAGAGAAATGGAGGGAAGGAGGGAGAGAGAGATTTAAACAAACATCATATGTGGAAGAATTCTAAATAATTTATGTATATAAATTTATACTATAGAATAGCTTTTTTTTTAGAAAGCACATATAAGAATTACTACCAAAGGATCTGAAAATGAGAAAATCAGAAACAACTACTTTACAGGTTAAAGGGGAATAAAATAAAGAATAGCTATACCGAAATCTGGCAGCATCATCTCAGTCAGATAAGCAAGGGTGGTGTCAGCATCTAACCTTATATTAGTAGTATGTTCCTTGATATACAGTGAAAAAAACTTAGTCTCCCTCTATCTCTCCTTCTACTACAAAGAGCACATCAAATTCCATGAGTGAATGTTCTACATGTCTGATCAGTACTCATTGTAACTGTTAAGATCAGAGCAAACAAGGAAAATCTCAGAAGGTACCACAAGTCTGGAGGCGCCTGAGACAAGATGATTAAATGTAATGTGGTCCTGGAAAGAGAAAAAGGGTATTAAATAAAAAGAAGAAATTTAAATAACATAAGGACTTTTGTTAACCATAATATATCAGTTTTTATTTATTATTTGTGTCAAATGTACCATAGTGGTGGGGAATGCTGTGGAGAAACCTGTATATGGTGCATGTGGGCATTCTGCACCTCACTGCAAATTGTCTGTAAATCTACATTATTGTGAACTTTAAAAAGCTATCAAAAACATGTTTGTATTAGAAATAAGCTTTCTGGGATTAAAAATATTTACAAAGCTTGTTCTTGTCTTATTTTTTTTTAGTTGCAAATTTTCAAGATATAAAACACAACTGTCTCAAGGAGCATTTAAAAAATACTTGCCTGCTAATCTTTATTCTATTCCTAACATTACATTGTATGCAATAACTATACATAATAATTATATGTAAACCAAGAGAAAATACTCACTTTGTAATAGGAATAGATACTTTCTTAGATGACTAAAACAAGAGTGCAGTTATAATGAAACACGTTGGAAAATTCTAACTGCTGTACTCCTGATATGTTGAAAGAAATGCTAATTCAGCTGGTAACAGAAAAAAGAAATTCTTACTATTTAGTATTTTAAATGCATAAAATATTTATTTTTGCATCAAATAAATATTTATACAGAAACAATTTGACTATTTAATTCCTTTTACATTTCTCTTTGATAGTAACTACATCATTCAATAGTAACAAATCTCAAAATGCATAAATAACTGCATACATAAAAACATTGAAATATTTATATTTTTAAGAAAGCATGCTATATTTGAAGTTTTCATCAATTTTTAATGATCAGTATCAAAGATTGACAATTTATGTAAACAATTTATATATATATAAACCTTAGATATATATTGGACCAAAATTATTCTGTGAAGAATTGTAGGAAAACAAACCTAAAACAAATGAAGAGTTTTAAAAATTGAAAACATGTATTTGTACAGTGCATTATGAACCTCCTTTCTAGACACAGAGTTTTGTATTTATCCAGTTGTCTACATTTTCCACGAAACCAAAAGTTTTTGATCACAGGCCCTGTTACTTTTCACATCACTGAATTTCCAGAAGCTTGGTCTTATAATTTTTAATAATTAAATGAATAAATGACTATGTACCTTCCAACTCTTGTCACAAAAGGTCTAACTCTTAACCTGTGAAGAGTTACAGAAAAAAGCTTGACAAAATATGAAGATGTAAGTAGTTATGAAAAACCCTATTCGGGCTTATCCATGACTGTGCTGTTTGAGCTAAAGCCAGGGCACAAAGTGAGCTCACACCCACAAGAGCCGGTAAGCTCCCTGAGGGATGTTCTATAGTATGATATGAGATAAGATCTGGGTGGAAGAAACAGAGGGATCTCAGTACCTTGAAGGCAACAGAGATATGGGAGTTCTCAGGGCATACGCACAGAAACCAATGAAATATTTCCATTATGTCTTTGACCACAGTGTACAACTGTAAAGAGTATTTTACGAGAGAGCAAAAGAGAGGAGAAGTTGTTATTGGGAAGTAAAACTGATGAAATTCGTCAAAGATCACTAAGCACTGTAGAAATGTAGACATTCAGACCCAGTCAGAAGGAATGGACCTTGATTCATGCCTTAGTCATGAGTCTAGAACTAGAAGAATCCAGACTTTAAAGAATCAGAGAAGGAACCGTGCCCTTGTAAATGGAAAAACTGAAACACAGTTCTACTGTAATCAAGCCTAAAGCCATGCTTCAAGAATCAGTAAGATCAGCATGTAATTTAGTTACAAGACAGAGCAGAATTCACCACTAAGAGAAAAATATACAACCCAGAGCTTGTGTATCTCCTTCAATGTACTCTGCAAATGCAAAATTTGCAGGTCTGTCAGAAAGTAAAAGAAAATTGAATCATAGAGTAAAGCAGACAACAAAGTACCTAGAGAAATTTTGATACTGTCCTTCAAAACCAAAATTATTTCACTATGTGAATGTAAATTGCACTAAATGTGGATAGATTGGATGAATTGATAGATTGATAAAATTTAAAATCAGAATCTCAGAAAAATGAAGAGACCTCTCTAAAGTTATGAAAATAAATATATTAGATAAAGATTGCTTTATATAATCTAACAGTAGACACAGGAGAAGAAAAGTTTAGTGAATTTGAGGACAAAAAATTATCCTCAGAATGAAATGAGTGAGAAAATAGAAAAATTGAACAAAACAGGGATGTCACACATAACCAGTGACACTTCATACAAGTCAACAGTATTTCAGAAAAGCAGAGATGATGGGAGACAAGTGACGCTAAGGACAATAAAGTTTTTGTGTTGTGGGAAATTATTTTAAAAGTTCAGTTTTAACCTGAATTTCATGTTTTAAGCTAATCTTGTGTTTTTTAATCTCTAGGGTAACCTGTAATAATACTAGCAACATCCCTTAAAGAATTAAAATAAAGAGCTAAGAGTAGAAAAAATATTAAAAAATTAAAATTATAGAATATGAAAGAAGAAAAGAAAAATAAAATCATATTTTAAAAAACTAGATGATGATAGATTTAAAGACAATAATATTAGTATTATTTTAGGTATTGCTAAAATTAAAAATGACCTTTTGGATTGGAACAAAGACAAAACTCAAGACGAGCTGCCAAGAACAAGATCAGGAAAATAACAATAAACAATTGTATACCATTCCAAAGAAAATTAGAGAAAAAATTTAAAAAGTAAGATCAGAACTAATGAGTTATAAAACATAAATTCAGTAGTTAAAGTTAGCAAAGCAAAAGCTGATTTCTGATTCAATTGTTAATACCACTGAAGAACTACTAAAATGTATCAAAGTAAGTAAGAAAAATCATAAATTGCTAATACCAAGAGCTAAAATTTTATATCACTAGAGATTTTGTAGACATCAAAACAATAATGATTAGAATGTTATTTGTCACTTGAAAGTCAATAAAGACAGAAATAAAATAAAGACTAATGAGGAAGTATTATGAGTAACTGTAAGGCAATGAAATAAACATTTTGAACAAAATGGACAAATACTGTTAAAAAGCAATTTATTAAAATAAACAAGAGATGTATACTTTTAAAAATTAGTAGCATATTAATATGTCCAGTATTATTATTAAATTAATATGCATTAACTATTTATATTAAGTATATTTAATACAATATGTATTTGTTACTGAAATTGACTATATTGAATATATTAAGGAAAATGAATGAGCTAAAACATCTGAAAGAGAAAATTCCATGCTGGAATCTCTTTACCGGTAAATTTTATCACATTCTTAAGGAAGAAATAGCTCATATTTTCTATATTTACTTTTTGTTTTAGAAAATAAAGGAGAAATAAACACTTACCAATTTATTATGTGATACAAATATAATTCTGATGCAAAGGAATTAAAGAAAGTTATACACCAATATCACTCCAGAAACCTGGCAAAATCATCATCAAAAATTAGTGAAGAAAATAAAACAACTATGTGCTAAAAAGTACAACAATAACTGTTTCAGCATCCAATAATAAATGCATTTAATTTGCAACATCAACAGAAAAAAACTGAGATTTGATTTTGGCTGTAGAGTAAGCATTTGATAGACAACAATAATCATATAACAAATAGACACCAAAATTTTACAATGGATATGTTTACTAAACAAAATACACTAAATATCAAATTTAATGGTAACAAATTAATATCGGTATTAATACACACTATTTCTACTTAATATCATATTGGAAATTTTAATTTTGTGTACCAAAGAAAGAACAAAATCACACAATTTGGAAAGAAAAAACTAAAATTGCTTCATCTGTGGATAACATGGATATATACATAGTAACTTCTAAGCAATCAGTATAAACATAAATGTAATCATGTGAACCTATTGGTACTAAAAGGATGATTTAGGTTTCATTAACCAAAGATTAATATACTAAAAGTCTATTTTATATGTATAAAATTATAAAATAGAAGCCTGAGATTCTTATATTCCCTAACACTTTACTCCTCCCAAAAGAAGCCAAATGTATAATATACATAGTTTGTTGAGTTCCAATGTAATTGACAAGTTTACTTTGCCAGATGATGTGTTAACTAGCTGTAGAAAAAACAACTCTCAAGAAAATTAAAAGTCAATCTTGTTGACAATAATGGAACGGTAAAGTATGATACCTGGGACTTGCTGGATATTCACACCTGTGACTGCTTAAGTGGTCAAATGATTCAGTGGAAATAATTCACTTTCTTTCTTTTGTATGCTCTGAAAACAGTGGAAATAAAACGTGTTCACCTTATTTGTGAAAGATGACTCATAGTATTCAATCAGATAGACTATTTTTTTCTTTCTTTCACTAAAACTACTTGAATTGTGCTCAGTTCCAAAAAGCTGTTCATAACAATTGCTATGTTAATAATCCTCAGGTTTTTAAGGAGTTTAAAAATTAACTGCTCATATGCTTGAGGATGCAAAGTTAATTTTATAAAAACAAACATTTTAAAGATGCTTTACTACAACAAGCTAATTTTCAATCATAAAACTTTGGTTTTCCAAAGTATGTCCCTCCCAATCTTGTCCTTTCAAGCTAACTCAGTTAGATAAACATCATATGGCTTTCTAAGGTTTTAGTAAGGTTTTTCAGAAACTCTTCCATAGTAGAGTTCTTCCCTCTCTACTCTGTTGTTTAGGTGACTCCCAAGTCTTTCATTTAATGATTTTAAAACTGTGTCTACTGTAGACAAAGCATCATTGTAACTATTAATCGAATAATTGGAACTTTATCAGCTATTCTTAATATGTGTATGATTATTTTTGTTTTTGCCTTTGTTTTAACTTGGCCATTTGTGGATATTTTTGTGGGTTTTTTTTTTTGTCTTTTTTTGTTTTTGTTTTTTTTTTTTTAGATAGAGTTTCACTATGAAATTCAACTGGCTTTGAACTCACTTTGTACCCCAAGCTGGCCTTGAACTCCCAATTACCCTCTTGTCTCTCAAGTGCTGAGATTATTGGTGTGTGTCACCACACATGGTCAATTGTTTTGTTTTTCAAATTGTCCATTAGTATATGCTTGAAGTGTATGATGATCACATTTTTTGTTGGGAGTTGTTTGAACAAGTTACTAACTGTTGCTGTGCAATTGTTTTCTAATTTGGAAAATAAAAATGTAAAAAATTCTATGTTCTAGTAAAACCTAATTGTTAATAGAACTGATACTTGGAAATGAGGATGCACAGACAGGAGGACACTCTGAAGGGAGTGTGTGATATTCTAGGTACACAGAAACGTAAATAAATACCACTACATTGTTGCTATAATAAATGCTATCAAAACCTTCAGACAGTGAACCCTTGAGAGGAGAATTTTACCTTATTCTACATACATTATCCCCCCAAAAACAAACTGTCTAATTTATGGTGGATACAAATAACAATTGTTCAGTTGCTAAATGAATCTGTGAATGAACCAAAGGGTCTACTTTTCTATTAATGCTTTTGTGTGTATATCTTTTTTTGGACCCTGTGACAGTAGGCATTTTTATTACCCCAATCAGTGTGTTCATTGTTTCCATTATGTGTTATTAAAGGCAATAATCCATTAGTCTCTAGTTTCTTATCTAATATACTCTTAATTTGTTTAGTGATAGGAAAAGGAACAGGACACTTAAAACTTAGATAACAAAACACTTAAGAAACATGAATTTTTATCTCCATTCCCTTCTAACACCTTGCCAAAAGTATTCAAAAAACAAGCTTGATAGATGAATGGGGATATCTCGGTACACTGCAGCACTCTACAACTTCCCAGAGGAAAATCTTCAGAGTTACCTCAGTGAATCCAGAGCCCTTAAGTTTCCAGGAGGATATCAGGATAAATCTGCAAAATACTTAGCTGCCACACACCTCAGATAGGTGATTGGCACATTGTGCATACCTTGCTCTGGGACAGCTCCTATCTGAGTTGATGATGGATCTCGAGTGCCCCAATGTGTCTTGTAAGATCATACTTCCTCCCTTGTGCAAGAAGCCTGAAGTCATCTATTCTCCCATTCTCTCTGCATCACCAATGATCTCCTAGAGAAGCTCATATTCTGCAGCAGGTGCATCACTCTCTGCCAGTGACCACAAAATGAGACACCTGAACAGCACACCTATCAGGGAGACAATCTCCATTAAAGACAAAAATAAGTAGGTCTGTTAATAAGAACTAGTGGACAGGAGGGAAATCCAGACATCAACATCATTAGCTTCCAAAGGGTTAGAGTATTTCATGAATAATATGAAGAGCCTTCAAGGAGAAAAACAGTAGGCAAAAAACCAATGTTAAACTGAGATATTTTCTAACTGCAAAAATTCAATAGATAAGCTGGCAGATAATTTAACAGTTGTCATGTCCTAGAAGGAGTGGTAGCTTTTACAGTGGAAATTTTTAAAAATTCCTTAATGCATAACAGAATAAAATATACTTAAATAATAAGCAAAAATTTCAGAGCCTTCAAAAGCACTAATAGTGCAAGTACTTTTGTTCCAAGAGCACAAACATTGAAGGTGCTACTGTTCCAAGAAGAGAATTAGTAAAAGATGGTAAAATACACTAAACCAATGACAACAACAACTTCTACTACTATTACTACTACTACTACTACTACTACTAATAATAATAATAATAATAATAAATTAAATGAAGGAATATTCCCTGACTAGGAATGCTGGACCACCTAAAAGAAATACATGAAGAATTTCATGAAGGGTTAATGAAAGGAAAAAACAAAAAACACTAAGATTTTACCTGGAGAGATCCTGGTGACATTTCTGTATTCTTAAAATAAGGAACTACTTTTAACACTTCCACACACAGAAACTGGGCACCCAGGCAGTAAGACCACAGCCCGCATCTGAAAACACCCCAGGGCACACCAGAGGGATTGGGCGGGCCTAGCCAGACAGCTCAGCAAAACCCAGGCAGCTGGCTAGCTGGGAACACACCCTGGACCCTGACTGTGTACACTCAGGCAGAGGCGGTGGCAGAATCCCAGTGTGCACCAGGAAAACTTGGAACTCGGTGCCCAGAGGGACATTGGTCTACAGCGGACTATCTGTGCTACCTTGAAGGGAGATTAAGTGACTGTCTCACTGTAACAAGATCTGGCTCCAGACAGTGTGGTGAGTATGCCCCTAAAATAGAGGGGGTACAGTACCTAAATAGGGCCAGTAGTAAAGCTCCCTCAACTAACTGTAAGACCTTGGTAAGTCTGACAAGAGTGAGGGTGACCCCTTCCTACACACAAAAACATCAGGCAGAGTGAGGAGTGTGTCAAAAAGGACTCCCCCAACTCATAGAAAATCAAAATACAGAGTGTTCCATCCAACAACATCAGAATACACCTTCTTCTTAGCAGTACATGGGACATTCTCTAAAATAGACCATCTACTAGCCCACAGAACATATTTAAGTAAATGCAAAAGAATTGAAATTATCCCATGCATGTTATCGGATCATAGTGCTGTGAAACTAGAAATTAATGATAAAAGAAATTGCAAAAACCTACAAACACATGGAAACTGAATAATACACTCCTGAGCAATCAGTAGGTCACAGAGGAAATTAAAGAAGAAATTAAACAATATTTACAAGTCAATGAAAATACAGACACAACTTACTGGATTTTGTGGGATGCAATAAAAGCAGTCCTCAGAGGAAAATTTATTGCATTGAGTTCCGACATCAGGAAGACAGAACAAACACAAATAAACAACCTGATGCTACAACTCAAAGCTAGAAAAACAAGAGCAAGCCAAGCCCAAAGCCAAAAGAAGGGAGGAAATTATAAAGATTAGAGCAGAAATTAATGCAATAGAGACTAAGAAAGCAGTACAAAGGATCAATGAATCAAAGAGTTGGTTCTTTGAAAGAATAAATAAAATTGATAAGCCCCTGGCCAACCTTATTAAAAAAAGGAAAGAAAAAACTCAAA
>PVJX010029528.1:0-22837 GCA_004027295.1 Dolichotis patagonum | reverse complement strand
TTCAGAAAGCCCTGGAATTCTTTCACTATATGCATGGCTTTATACTATTGTGTTATGTTTGATATTATTGTAATTGAAACTATGCTCAACTATAGCAGAGTAAGATATATGGTGTTAGATACTGTTGATGTCCAGTTGACTTAATGTAAAGTACTGTGTTGCCTATGTTGTCCTGTTCTGATCTGCTCTGTACTGCCCCCTTTTGTTTTATTCTCTTTGAAATAAAAAAAATGTTTTTAGTGATGATCATAGGATTTTATTGCATCCCAAAATGTCATCTAAATTTTTTATTCTAATATTTAAAACAGTAACTCTATACTAATGTCTTTAAAAGGTCATTTATAAATGTAGCATTTTTATTTTTCACATAGTATAAATGGTGATATAAAATATGATCATATATTCTTAAATTCATTGGCCTGAAAACATGCTAAACACTGCAAACAATAAGCTTTAAAAAGTTTTCTGTTTTGTTTTTTTGAGATGGGGTTTCACTATGTAGTTTAGGCTGGCCTTAAACTCACTATGTTACCTAGGCTAGCCTCAAACTCATGGAAATCCTCCTGCCTGAGCCTCCTGAGTGCCGACATTACAAGTATGCACCACCATGCCTGGCAGTTAGAATATTACTTGGACTATAATTTCATATTTAATTCATTTTATAATCTTATTTTTAAAATAGGCTACATATGGTGAGAGGGTAATTTTATCTTTGCCCAGATCATACTTAGCATTACTACTGAAAATTCCTATATATAATCCATACTGCGTTTTTACCATTATTAACATGTTATATTAATATGGTACAAATAATCCATTCTAAAAATGAAAAAGAGATCTGAACAGATATTTCTCCAAAGAGGATAATTCAAACAGCCAGTAAGCACATGAAATGGTATTTAACATCATTAGTCATTACTGAAATGAAATTCAAAGTAATGAGACCCTGCTGTGGTTCAGATCTAAAATGTACCGCCGCCCAAAAGCCTCTTGTGTTTGGAAGATGACTGGATTTTGCAGGCATTGGCACCGACCTGCTATCAGAAGGTGCTATCTGATCAGAAGAGGCAGGTTCCTGGGGTGTGACCCAGAAGGGTGTCTCTCCCTTCCTGGCTCTTCTCCTGACTCTCTTTCTGCCTGTCATGACATGAGTGTCTCTTAAATTTCAGATATTGGGTATTTTCTCCCAGCATCAAGGAAAGTGACTAAAACTATTTCAAACCCAAGAGGGTAGTTATAATAAAAAGACTAGACATTAACAAGTATTGGTAAAGATGTGAAGTCTCACCCTAAACATATCTATCAAATGATCTAGTATAAATGATTCAAATGACAACTTTTACTTTTGCTATTTCAGATCAGAATACACAGTCTTTTCCTGTGTTGCTTCCTCAACCTTATGAACAGTCACACTCATATTTCCCAAACACTTCATGAGAATTATATGCTTTAATTATATGCTTAAAATGACACATTTAAACTCAGGGGAAAAGGAAAAATTCTTTATTCAGGTGCAAAAATTTTCAAACAAGCCATAAATATATAACATAAGATGTAGTGTTCCCCAAAATTAGTTCTATGCTTACTATAATACAAAATTTTTTCTAATTTTAAATTAAAACATTAATAACATACACATTATAAAAGAATGATAAAACATACCTCAAATTCTTTTCTAAGACGCTCTTCTCGTTGAGTACTAAATTCAAGTTCACTTGTTTGTCTTTGTAAAAGGTCAGAGCACTCCATATGTTCTCTCTCTAACTGTTCTACTTTCTTGTGCATACTTTGTACCGCACTGTCTTGCTCCTGGAAAAGAATTAATTTTTGTATCAGTAACGTATATAAGCCATCAATGACTAGAAATCACAAGAAAAGACAGTAAATCTATGCTTCAACCATAATATTTTAACTTATATAGGCAAGAGAGGCCTAAGTATTTTTCTTTTTTTTTTTTTTTAATCGATACCAGGGATCAAACTCAGGATGGTATGCTTGCAAGGCAGGCGCTTATGCCGCTGAGCTAAATCCCCAGCCCCTGCCTAAGTATTTTTCCACGATGTTTCAAAATGTACATGATTTAAAAATCACTATTAGAATTGTACAATTTAAAAAATCTGACTGATACCTATTACAACTGAAAATGTAAATAGCAGACAAGAATGTTATACTAGTTCAATTGGCCTCTGAGGTTATTTACTTAACTTTGCAGTTCAACTGCCATTCATGTTTACCCTTCTGATTAAACTATAAAATATTTAGTAATTCAAGTATATATGGGCCCTTCGTGTAATAAAAAATGATAGGCTTGAAGGCTTAATAATAGCCCTGAGAAATTTTTGTAAAAGCCCATTTTTATAAGCTTATAGCTTATGCTGATAGCTTTTAAAAGTTGAATCCACTAGACGACTTTTTTTCTTCAATTTTCAGAAAGTATTCACATCTTTGCAGCACTATTGAAAAAAAAATAACCAAAGATAATCTTCTACTCAAATCTCTCTGCCCTCTTTTCCAACTAACTCAGAAATGAGAGCTGAAGTTCAAAGAGTTAACATGTGTCCAAGATATTTTCCACGTCAGTCTATATTCATCATTCTCGCTTTAACTCTCCCATTCTTCCCTCAGCAGTATACTCTTATTCATAGATACACACACATAAATTTCTAGGCAAATTTCCAAGAATTCCTAGCCATTCAAAAGATATCATCAAAATCTGGGTATGTAATTGTCAAGTAAAACTCTTTGTCAAATATTGTTTGGGAAGTATCACTTTTACATACATCAGCCCTTTTAAACACATTAAGCACTAAACAAGAAACCATTATTCTATATGCAGGTATCTGTTTTGAGCAGTCAATAGCATAATACTTATTCAAAAATCACTGTTAAATTGTATGCTTTCTCCATTTAAAATATACAATCTTTAACTGTTAATTCACCACTAACATACTATGTGTCCTATCATATGTGCAGACAGCAATTCACAAGCTTAATCACAAAGTAAACCAAATAATTTGAAATAAAAATAGAGCAAAAGTTGATAACTAAAACACATTTACATTCTGTTTGATGGCCAATTACTTCACACAATATTTATTAATCAAGTATAGAAAATTATTTAGGATGCATTGGGGTACCCTGCATGTGCAAGGCCCTGGGTTCCATCCCTTACATCACAAAAAAAAAAAAAAAAAAATTCAGGAAGTCTTACAGGACTTATTTGTAAGAAAACACAGGCAATGACCCATCAAGAAAGATGTGAGGACAAGGAAGTTGGGGGACAAAAGAAAGAAAATGTGACATAATTCTCATTTTACTGATAAATAGTAAAGATAATCCTTCTAAACCTTATTATACTAAACAAAGAATGTGCTCATTATTCCACGAGTTGAATTTAATCTTTATTTTTATAAAACTTGGAAAACCAAAGACTAACCAGTTAGACATTGTTATGTTTAGTCTAGTGAAGTTTTACCTTTATAATACCAGGTATAATTAAATGTTACCTATAAATTGCTTGTAAATAAAAACATTTCAAGATGCAGATGAAACCAATCTAATAATTATATTTTTCAGAGATTAAGAAGTCACTTATATTACTCTTATTATTTATGGATACAGATATATAAATACACACAAATATATATATTTCTATAGAAAAAGGTACTTCTCTCAAATTGTAGAGTTTTTTAGGAATTCTATACCAAGAAGCCACATTATACTGACTATATTCAGATAAACTTTGAATTTCTGATGTTAAACGTACCTGAGATTTACTGTATGTTTTTATGTTTTATCTTTTTAAAATGTTGGTACTTTGTGTTGGTAAATATTTCTGTAATATTTTTGCATGTATATTCATGAGTAAGATTAACTATTATTATCTTTTCTTATATCCTCCTCAGTTTGGAATTAAGGTTATGTTATAAAGATTTTCCATTCTCTACAGAAGATTATCTGCTCCTTAAGTCTTTTCATTCACTGCTAAAGTAATATGGGCCTGAAGTTTTTGACAATGACTCAATCTATTTAATGGTATAGGACTACACAGTTTTCCTACTTTTTACTTCTTATATCAAGTGGAGAAATGGGGATAATTATACATGTATATATCTGCACCAAACACCTGGTCACACAATCCTATTGTAAAGATCATGGTTGAAAGTCCCCTTAAGTCTCTCACTCTGTGCCTGAAAAAATTCCCCAACCTAAAAGATGAAGTCTAAAATTAAATAGAGGACAGAGGGCTGGGAGAAAGAGATGCCAAGAGGAAATAACTTCAAAATAATATCCTCAAAGAACATAAGAATCTCTAGAATATCAGGTGAAAAAAAGGCACTAAAAGTTCTTCCTCCAAGAGCGAGGTATGTTGGCATACATTTGTAATCCCAGCAGTCTGGAAGGCTGAGGCAGGAGGATCACAAGTTTAGCCCAACTAGGGCAACTCAGTGACTCAGCAAGGCCTTGTCTCAAAAAAAAAAAAAAAGAGCTGAGAACGTATCTCAGTGCAAAGGCCCTGGTTCAATCTTCTTTAACATGATAATGCATAACTTCAATTAAATTCCTTCCCCTAAAGACAATGTTGACTAATCTTTCATATGTGTACCAGATTCATTAGGGAACCAAAGTTGTTGCCAATTTCTACAGTAATATGAGTGCCTTAAATATACATCTTCAAACCAATTTCAAGCAAGTTTCAATTATTTTATTTGAATCGTCATGCTTCCTTGATATTAAAATGGTGCAGTCAAAATGTCCTGGTTTTTATGTCTGTATATAAACTGATAGGTATATTTTCCTTAACTTCTACTATAAACCACACATTTGATGCTTTTTAAAAAGTCTAAATACTCTAAATTGGTGCTTTAACAACTGACAGTGAAAAATATATACTTATTCTCTCTTATTGTAGCTCTCAGAGTAGATGTGTTTTCTCAATCAGTGCATCTTCTGCAACCAATCTGAATCTTTCCATCTCTCATATCTCTTCAAAACTTGTCAGCAGAAACTTACAAAGTCTCCTCATGAAAATGAGGTAATAGATATTAAGGGAAGGTGCTTAAAATCCATTATCTAAATGAATTTTTTTTCTTTCAAACTGGCAAATTAATTTCAAAAGTTCAGAAAGAAATTACTTAACAAGAAAGCAAGTGTTCAAAACAATTTGTTTCCCTTACTGTGCAAAAGGTGTTTAGTTTGATATAATACCAACCATCTATTTCTGCTCTTGTTTCTTATACATTGGGGTCTTGTTCAAAAAGAATCCTTGCCCATTCCAACATCCTGAAATATTTCTCCTACCCTACTCTTTTAGTAGTTTCACTGTAGGTCTTAAGTCTTTAATAGGTTTTGAGCTGATTTTTGTAACTAGTGAGAATTAGAGGTCTGGTTTCATTCTTCTGCATCTGTACATCCAATTTTAATTCTTCTGCATGTGTATATCCAATTTTCCTAGCACAACTCATTAAAAATAACATCCTTTCATCAATGTATATGTATTCTTAACAGCTTTGTTGAAAATCATTTGACCAGAGAAGCACAGGTTTACCATATACTCTATAATGTTTCACTGGTCTATACATCTGTTTTTATGACAAAAACAAGGTGTTTCAATTGCTACAGCTTAGTAATATATTTTGATGCAATGACTCCTGGTTTGTTGCTCTTACTCAAGATTGTTTTTGCTGTTCAAGGTTTTTGTGGTTCTACACAAAATTTAGGACTTTTTTCTAGTTCTATTAAGAATGTCACTGATATTTTCATGAGGATTGCATTGAATATGTAGATTGTTTTACCTTTCAATAACTGTATTACACTCAGCATACACCTGCAAAAACAAAAACATTTGATCCAGGAGCACAATAATAATGTAAAATTGGAAAGAAATTGAAATAAAGTAATAGTTTAAGTAATTATGGTATATATACACATGATAAAATACTACACAGTAGTTAAATTGGGTAAAATAGGACTTTTAATACCTTGGATAAATCTCAAAATACAAATAAAAAAGACAAATTAGACAATGCATGGCATTCTATGTATATTCATAAAATATATAAAGCACTAAAAATGACACATGGTCTATACATACAGATAAAAATTAAGACAACACCTTCAGAATGGAAGTTACATTTTGGGAATGGAATGGTGATGAGACGGAGAAGTGATTGAGTGTAACAGTCTTCAATAATATAACAATGTATTTTGTGTTCTTAATTCTGAAGCACATATGACAAACACTAATGTAATCTATGTGATTGGTATTGGTTACATTAATAGTACTGGTACTGATATTAACCCTTGAGATTTTTTCATACGTTCAATACCTAACTTTGTCATTTTATAAATATCTAAGTTGACGATGTAACAGGTTAATCAACCTCTCTTCAAATAAATTTAACTTTAAAATTTGTGTCACAGTATTTATGTTCTAATCAAATCAAAAGCTAACTGGGGATCCATGTAGTGGCAAAGTAAGGGGATGGTGGTGATTAAATCATACCAAGAACATTTGAAATTTAAGAGTATTTTTCTTTTAGCCACTAGAGGGAGCCATTAAATTTAAAATATTTTACAAATGAGACTTGTTTTTGAACTGACTTAACATCACAGGAAACCACACTGTGCTGTTAGGCAAAAAAAAAAAACCTTTCCTTTCCACATCTTCCAGAAACACAGACCAAAAATTCTTTCTATATATACAAACATTTCTCAGAATTAAAAATATAGCTCCAATTCTGAAAATCTTAATGTCAGAGCAAAAGTACTTCAGTTTTCTTGCTTATAACACATATCAACATAGGTAGCTATAACATTAATCTAAGATTGCTTCATGATAGAACCAGAACAAGTTCCTCCTCTCTAATTTTCCAAAACCACATCAGTTCTACATACTACATAATTTGTTAATTAGTACTATCTTTGTATCACATCCATCATAATTATAGAACCATATGTTTGCAGACCCAGCAATTATACTTCTAGCCATTAACACAACAAAATCACTTGCACAACTGTCCAAAGCTATGGACAAGGGTTCTGATAAATCTTTTCTTTGGGACAGGCAGGTTGCTGGGGACTGAACCAATGGCCACCCACATGCTAGGCAAGTGCTCCACCACTGAGCTATGTCCCCACTCCAGCGAACCATTTTTAATTATAGCAAAAAGTGTTGGAAGAAACAAAATGTCTATTAGTAAGCAATTACTGAAATATACTAGGAATACCCACATGACAAAAATTGAAAGAATAAGACAAAAGGTCGATGAAAAAGTTCCAGAATGTAATTTCACTAAATACATTAATATATGTTCATATATCCTGAGATCAAGAGTGCAATTAGAGGGGAAAAGAAGATGATCTTTACTTTCTGCTTTTAAATTTCCCTAAATTACAATGAACAAAATTTAATTTTATAAATTATTAAAATTTTTTCCAGTTTGGAAGAAACAGGCAGTACCAATGCCATGGTCATTTTCTATGCCATCTGCTAAGCTGACACCAATATGCAGTTTTTTAAAAAACTACAAACAAATGCTCCTTGCTGTCCTTGATCATTTAAGACAAACTTCTTTTTCATGTAACTCCCTCCAAGTTGTCCCTAGATCACTGGTTCATTCTTGGACATAAGCACCCCAACCCATAAAAGCTGTCTTATCACAGAATCTACAGTGCCTCTGCCTGGCATGAACACATTTTTTGCTGCACTCCTTTTTCTGTTTCAAGGTAGTGTTTTCTATATAACTATTACAAACTCCCAAACCATTACAAACTCCCACTTCATTACTAGCTACCACAACAAATTTAGTCAATAAATGAGAAAATGATAACCTGATTCCCTGCAATAATACTCATCTTGCGAATGCTTTCAGGATTACTGATAAAACATACATTGAGATGAACTGAAAAAGAAGGGGCATGATACTTTAAAAATAAAGCTTTACCACTGCCTGTCACATACTTCCTACGATGGAAAATCTCATGACAAATAAGAAAACTCAAAGTTCATACTGCAACTATATATGGAAAACAAAAACAAATTTTAATTTTTAAATATAAAAGTAAACAAATAAATTTAAGCAAATATATTTTCAAGATCAACAAATATACCATTCTAAACTTGCAATGCCTTTATTTCAAAATTTTAAATAATGTTGAAGACAAGCAGAATTTCTGTATCGTATCAAAAGAAGGCATAAGTTAAAAAGGAAAATGAGAACCACAATCCTAAAAGGTAACTTTTAAGGTAATTCCAATAAGATTTGGCATTAATATTTGGAAATATATGCTTCTATTTAGCACTCCATTTCCTGGGAAAGAAAAGGAATGTGGCATAAGATTAAATTTTCTTTCTAGAGTCAGAATTCTAAAGCCCAGATGAGAGAAATATGATACTACTTTTATCTGCTAAAGATAGGGTTTTACTAAAAAGTGTTGCTGTTTTTTGTTTTGTTGGAGATTTTTTTAGCTTATTTTTAATGAGGAACTCCCTTGGAAAGCTACACAAACAGAAATACTGTATGATACCAACACCTAATTATGGTATGAAAAACTAAACCCTTCTATAGCCAATAGAGAAGAAATTTTACTCTACCCCTCAAGTTGTTTTATAAAAGGCTTTTTAATGTACTCAGGTGATCGTTTCTAAAGGAAATGTAGTTTTATTATGTTAATATAAAAGGCAAGAAATTAAGAAACACAGCACTGATATTTCAGTTACCAAAGACAAATACACTAATACACCATCAAAAGCACCAAAGTGAGACACTGGTGGTAGAAACCAGGGAGTATTCCTCATTCTTTTCCCCCACATCATCATTAAAACGCTAACAATATAAAGTTTGGTATAACCACATGTTTCATAGGGGTTTTCCTAGACTCCACCATGAAACTGGGCCAAAATCGTATCATCTGCACATTTATATAGAAGTCTCTAAATTCTATTTTTAAGTCTAGGACTCTGGCTGGTAACAGTACAGGTTTCAGAGTGTTTACAAATGAAAGAGTTACCTTCCCTGACTGAAGTTAGTTCTCTCCTAATAGCCTTTAAGACAGTTACTAATAACAGCTCAAATACTGCCTGCTCCATAAAGACTCTTCAGTCTACCAGGTAGTTAACCAGTTTCTCTTCTAGGATTCCACAGCATTTTGTTCAAAACTGTGTTACATTACTATATATTTTCTCACTTTACATGTCTCTTTATGTTGAAAGATCTTCCAGGACAGAAACCATACCTTAACCACTTTTATATCTATAGTACCCTAACTTAGCACATACAGAAAGGGAAAAGGGGAGATATGAACTAACTATCCAAATCACAGACAATTACAACACTAATGAGTGGCTGGGAGTGGGGTACATGAAGTCCTGGGTTCCATTTCCAGTGCGTAAAAAAAACCTTTTTTAATTAAAAATAGAAAGTGGTTGCACTGTCCTTCCAAATACTACAGCTGACTAGGAAGAAAAGGATTTCGTGAAGACCAACTCTAGGAAGTTGTTCTTTTGTTGATGTTTTCAATTCTTAGATATGCAACAAATACAGTATTTCCACTAATCACTGCCAGATTTCACTCTTAAAGAAATAAAGCTCCTTCTATTCTCTGCATAATTTTGGCAATTTCTATCTTGCAAAGTTGTTCTTACCACAAAGTTACATAAAATTTATCTTAAGAGGGTGTTTTTCATTCTTGTGAAAAAGTATGTCTTTGATATCTATATCAAGGCTATTTCAACTTGTCATTTTGTACAGAAAAAAGACATATTTTAACACAAAATAAAGGAAGAACTAAAAGAAATTTGGAAATCTGGTTGGTTACTAGATATTTTTCATTAAAGTACGTTACATGTTCACCAATTTCCTTTGAAATACACAATTACTACTACTAACATTTTGAGTTTCTCCTATGTCTCCTTCAAAATAAATATATACAATGTTCTTAAAAATATTCAAAGTACACAGTGTAGTGAGAATCTGCAGACCAGTAGTTTTTTCCCACATTAATCACTTAGTCTATAATCTGAGTAAGTCAGGTCTGCTAAATCTCCATCTGATCATCTATAAAGAGGTTAGCTATAATCAGTAATTTTCAAAAGGACTATTTGAAGCCTTGGGGTTTCAGTATGCTTAGGGGGAAGAAGGATAGAAGATAATTAAGAATGTGTACTTCTTAAAAAGAACTAAAAAATCATTGTACTACATGGTTTGTAAGGACATTTAATATCTCCAAGTCCTATTTTATTTCTTTATCTTATTAAAGTCTGCTCTTAACCTCACATCTTAAATGGAAAAAACAAATTTATTTATGTTGCTCAAAAAAATGCCATAATTTCTGCAATGGAAGTCACCCACCTCTAGCAGTATTTGTAACAGTTGTCCTACTGTCCTATAACCACAATGAAACACGGCCTTCCAGAGATGAAACATGAGGATTATTTTTCCCTAACGTGAAGTATCCTACTATAATTTTTAATAGCATAAAATTTTAATATCATAAAAATTATAGACATATTTAAGGAACTGAATTATTTTTAAATACCTGTACTATCAGTTGTAGCTCTCTTCTTTCTATGTCCCATTGTTCTGCTTGTAATCTAAACTCTTCCAACGCTGTCTCTCTGACATGCGATTCCATCTTACTCTTCTCCAGTTGATGTTTCTCCAGCACTTCCTTTCATACAAATAAAATTATTTTATTATTGCATCAATAAAGGTTATCGTTCATCCTTCAACACCCATGTAAGTAAACAAAGGAGCTTTCCCTAACTATAGACAGTTAAAAACTACTACAATTCATGTTAAAATCTCAAACCATCATTTTGATTATCAGAACACAGGATGCAAGGGCTTCCATTTAAGCAATTTAATATGTATTTGTCTCAACATTCACATGTTACTCAATGTTTCTAAAATATTTAACTTCAGAGGCTAATATACAGACAAAACAGATTTAAATTAACACAGAAATCTCTACATATGGATGAATTGTTTGGAGAATCCTTGATAATTTATATACAAATCTGACAGAGAATAATGTATTTCCAAAAGAGGAAAAGAATTTTGTGTCATAAATCAAAATAAGGGAACTTCTACATGCTAAAAATTTGAAAATAAGAATTTTATGTTTATACCACAACTAATTTCCACAAATAATTTTAAGTTTTTCCTTTTACATTTTCCTAAGTATACAATATTTATAAAACCTAATTTGGTTCAAACCCTTTAAAATATAACACACAGGTTTCCTGAGAAGACCAATTTCCTAAAAAGCCTATAGGGTTTTTAACTACTTCCATTATCATGAAGAGAAACATGCAATTTATAGGAAAAAGCCTCGGTGTCCATATGGAGCTGTGTGACAAATACTACCCTTATGGTTTTCACTAATAGAAAACCATCACAAGGGCTCAGAAGCTTTTTTTCTTCTGAGAAGTAAACAGTAGCTCCTATTCAATCCCCAAAGCCGCCAAAGGTCTCAGTGCAGATCAGTTTAAAGCCAATGGTGTAAAATCTTAGCAGAGATCTCCTAAACCGCAATAGAAATCATGTCAAGATGGTATGTGATAAGGTGTAAACTGGCTGACTGAACGGAATGCTGCCCTCGTCACTCTTCTTGCCCCATACCGCCAACACATTTGATGTGGCGAAGATTACAGAGGTCCACCTAGGATTGGTGGTACCAGCCTCACCTAAACTTCTGCCTTTCAAATACTAATAGAGTCCAGGAGCAAGTCTAGGAATAAAATGGTAAACAAAAGAAACAATGTAGGATTACTGACAAAATTACAAGTAGATCTGACAGTGTCTAGGAACCCTTGTCAAAACTTTGACATTTAGCAAATCTTTTTGTAAAATTATTTTTTTGGTGAAGATACATTTTCAGAATTCAGAAAATCTATTAACACTAGTGGTAAACACAAAGCATTTTTATCATGCTTTTTTTGTTACTTTTGTTTTTAACTTTAAAATGGCAAACATAAACAATTCAAAATCTACCTTTTCAGTGTCGGCAACTTGAACCCTAAACCACACTTTAGAGTAAAAGGAACAAAAAGTAGGGAAATAAATAGCTCAGAATAATTTTAATAAAATTAAATATTTCTTACTTCATAAGTCTAAATAGAATATGCCCCTCATAGATAGTGAAAATCGTATCAAACATACTTTTTATATGTATTACATATTCAAATCAAAATTTAGAGCCTATATTTCTAAAATTCAAATTTTTCATACAGCTAGACCAAAGGTCTATAGGCTATCTTTTTACAGTGTGCTCACATAAGTATTTGTTATTTTCATTTTAACTTTGATCAAAGATTTCAAACTCTTTCACAACAGTACTGTGTACATATTAAGGTTACTAAAGCATGTTATACAAGAGACTAGTAAAAATGCCTACAGAAAAGGAAAGAAAAGAGGGAGAGACGGAAAAGGAAACCAAGGAATGACTTCAACAATGTACAATACATTTCAAATAGTATCACATATAGGAAAATTCTTTTATGAAAATATTTTACTGGGCTAATTTTTAAACGGGATTTTTAAAAATGTTACAGTCAGGCATGGTAGCACATGCCTATAGCCCCAGCTACACAGGAGGCTGAGGTAGGAGGATGACTTGAGCTCATGAGTTTGAGATCAGACTGGACAACAAAGCAAAGACCCTGCCGCAAAACCCAAGTAAAACAAATAAAAACAACAATTAAAAATGCTTACCTGTAGAGTTTTTTCTAGCCTACTTTTTTCCTTCATAAGTAAATCATATTCTCGATTACGATTTTGAATTATATTATCTCTTTCCTCCAAGTCATGTTCAAATCTCCTGCATTCTTCTTTCCATTTCCTCTGGGAATCCTGAAATATTCTCTCAGTCTCATTTGCTTTTTCTTGAAGTTCTGACTTTTGAGCTATTAAAAACGTAACAGAAAAGTAGGTATATTTACAATCATGAGTTACATCATTAGGCATCTAAAAGCTGAAGCATTGGAGCTAATTCCATTCAAGCGTATTAGGACAAAATATTTAACCTTTCCTTCTCAATAAACTCTTACTGTATAATTAATTTCTCACTCTTTTCCCCTCAAACAAAAGTGATTTGGCTCTGAAATACTGTGCCATATTCTTTAAGATACACCCAAGTTTAGGTGTACCTCTAGCGTCAACTACAATTCTAAGGCCTTCTCTCCTATTCAAGAAAACAAATCAAGGGTTTTTTAAATAGGTCAAGACAGAGATAACAGAAAACTACAAGGTGCATTATTAGAGATACAGAAGGGAAAAAGAAGAAGAGGAATGGGGATAATGAGGATAAAAATAACCAAAGTTGTTATACATATGTACCAGTAACCAAAATGAATCTCATTCTGTAATACTAATATGTACCAATTAAAAATAAGGTCATGACACACACAACTACTTTTTTAAGACTCAATTACAAGATTTCAAATTTTGATATTTGTCTATTGGTAACAAACTTATGAAATAGCCTCCCAGAGTGGTGGGATTGCAGGTGTGCACCACCATGCCCAGGTAGAATATTTATTGAGAAATCCCTAACATCAGTATCATTAGGTTTTTCTCCTTGGCTTAGTCAGGTGATCCATAGAAAAAGCCCTTCAAATTCTACATAGAGTACAGGAATCTCAGTATTATCTTTTGGGAAAGTTGAACAAAATGGTTCCTCAACACTTGGCATTGAGCATTCTATTTTGCCAATCAAAAGACTATTTCATCATCTCCAGAGCTAAAACCACCTGATCTCCACTGATAAGTAGGAAAGATTACAGAGTAGAATGTTCTTGTGAAGGTGATCTCAGGATCTAACTTCAGGTCAAGCAGCTTTCTTCTAACCCTTCTTAAATTACTCCCTACCATTACTTTCATTCCTAATTCCAAAGATACCTGGTGCTTTCAGCCATGAATTCTTTGACTAAGAAGTTGTGTGCCAGCTTTCTTCACATCTTGCTTATTCTGATGTCTGAGGCATACTAAATCACTTAATCCTCATCCCTTTGCTTTCCAGCTTCAATTTTTTTTGACACATTTTCTATTCTTTCTATTGTTATGGGATTATCTTTAGCCACAAAATTTTATTAAAAAATTTTTAAAAATAAAGTTGAAGAGAGAGACCCTGGAGTCTCGGGACTTGCACCATGTGATAACCAGGGGTGCCAGGAGAACAAGGAGCTCCTCCCCTCTCTGGTGAGCCACTGTGAGCCCGTGTGCAGGCTGAGAATCAAACATCTCATGTCGTCCCATCCCCCATCCTATGCCCCCCCACCTTAGCAAGTGGGAGCCAGTGAACTGGACATCTTGTGAAAGATTGGCTGTGTTGTTTTGTATGAACTCTCCATATACAAAGATATGGACAAGCATTTATAAAAAAACAAGAGACAATATGATAGATAGTGAAGATCTCTGGTTGTCTAGCTTTAAAATTTATACTTTCTTATGTTCCATTTTATTCTGTTTTGTTGTGTTTAATTTTACCCCCTTTAAAATTAAAAAATAAAATAAAGTAATAATAAAAATACAGAAAGTTGAAAATATTACACAATGAACACTATGCATATACAACCTAAACTCTGTAACTGTTTTGCTACATTTACTTTATCACCCATTCATCTATCCAATCACTTACTCATTTAACCACCCTTTGATCTATCATATTTCTTTATGCATTTCAAAGAAGAAATAATCATCTGTGCATTACACTCCTCAACAAATGAGTATGGATATCACTAACCATAATGCAGTAGTTTTACCATTTTGTGGGAGGAGGGTACCAGGAATCAAACTCAGGACCTTGCAATTGCCAGGACTTTTTTAAAAGGTAAAATTTCCATATAGTAAAATGCACAAGTCTTAGGGCACCATGCAAAGAGGTTTTGCAAACACATGTAATCATTAAACCTAAACCTCTATCAAAATATAGAATGTTTCCTTCTATCCAAAAAGTTCCCTCATATTTTTCCCAGTCGATCCCCATGACCAACTGAACCACTGTTCAGTTTTTTGCCAACAATTTGTTTTTCCTTTGCTAAAATTTTATATAGAACAATCATATATAATATCCTCACTGTATAAGTTTTCCTTCATTCAGCATAATGTTTTTTGAGATTCACTCATGTTATTGCACATATTAGTTGGTTCATTTTTATTTCTAAGTATTTCATTATATAAATGTAACACAAATTACATCTTCACTTTCTTGTCAATGGACATTGTTAAGTGAGGTACCAATTTTTACTACTATGAATGAAGCTGCTATGAAATTCTTACAGAAGTCTTTTGTATTTTCTTTCCCATAGGAAAATACTTAACAGTAAAACGTCTGGATCATAGGACAATTTTTTAATTATCAGGCTTTTTTCCAAAGTAGTTGTATTATTTTATGCTCCTCTGAGAAAGTATAAATTGCTATACATTTTCATCAATATTTGATACTAACAGTCTTTTCAATTAGAGCCATTTGATGAATATGTAGTGATGGTCACTATAGTTTTAATTTGTACTTCCCTGATAAGCAAAGGTAAGCACTTATCATATTACTGATGGCCATTCTGCCACTGTCCTCTGTAAATATCTGCTGAAATTGCTTGACCTTGGGTAAATAACTTCCCATTTTCCCTGGACTTCAATTTCCTAATAGTTAAATGAAGTCACTTGCACTTTTTATGTTGACTGCCTTCCCTACTTACATTGCTAAACTCAAGTTGTTGTATAGTTACTAAATACCAAAAGTAACTGTGAGAACTCAGAATATGACATCCCAAAGTATTGTGCCATAGCATGCTGAGTATTTTTGAGCTGAAGAATATGGGCAGCTCTCAAAAGCAATAAGGACTCTCTGGCTCTCTCTACCCCAAAAGTCTCCTGAAGCAAGTAATAAAACCTAGAAATGTCACTGTCTAGCCTACCTTCCCTGAAAGTAAACCAGAAGGCCCTTATGTGACAGGAAGAAAGGAAGGCTATGACACAAACAGACCTTGCTGAATTCTCCCAAATTTATTACATTACATTATACCCTTTCTGTCCAATTATATTTTTTCCACAACTATCTTCATCCCCCATCAGATTTAGTATAAAAATATAGTTTTTCCTGAGTCTTTGAATCTTCAATTTTGTTGTTGTTGTTGTTGGTACTGGGGATCGAACTCAGGACTGCACACTTGCAAGACAGGCACTTATGCCACTGAGCTAAATCCCCAGCCCCATGAATCTTCAATTTCTGAAATCTCCTATATCACATAAAATTTTTTACAATAAATTTTTGTTTTCTCTTGTGAACCCATGTTGTGTCATCCATAAACCTTGCAATGGATGAGAAAAGAGTATTTTTTCTCCCCTAAGTAATCAAAAAAATTTCTCTTACCAATATCAATAACCAAAGGCAACTGGCCAAAACTAAGGATCTTAAGTACTATAACAATTGTAATTTACCATTTATTTGGCCCCATGCACATAACAAAACACTTTAATTTTTCTCATCTCATTCTTAAGAACAACCTACATTCAAATATCAGTAAGGAAGTAATGGAAATGATATAAAAATCTAAGGCAACTATGGTGATGCACGCCTGTAATCCAGCACTCTGGGAGACTGAGGTAGAAGGATTGCAAACTCAAGCTCAGCCTGGGCAACTTAGTGACTTAGAAAGTCCCTGTTTTAAAACAACAAAAAATAAAAAATAAAAAGGGCAGGGGGTAGAGCTCATTGTGAAGGAGGTCCTAGATTCAATCCCAGTACCATCCAAAAAAAAAGTAAATCTGAATCTGAATTGATATTCAGTGTTTCTTAGTTAAAACCACTATACACAAGAATATTGGTAACAGGATTCCTTTTTCTTTGAGACAAGGCCTCAGTAAGTTGCCCAGGCTGGTCTGAAACTTGTAAATCTCCTACCTCACATCTCCCAGGTAGTTGAAATTACAAAGGCATGCGGCCACACCTGGATAGCAATATTATTCTCAACAACCAAAAACTTGACACCACCCAGATGTCCATCAACAGTCAATGAAACAATATACATGTGGCTATGTTTATACAATATAACACTAAACACCAGTACCAAGTTCATATAATAATATGGATGAATCTGCCAGATACAATGTTGACAGAAAGAGGCTAGATATAAAAGATATACCATATGATTCTGTATGCAAAAAAATAAAACTGATCCATGCTGTTAAGAACTACAGCAGAATAGCAGTTACCCAGCTAAAAGAGTGCTTGATAATTTTGCATGCCATGACCTAGGTTCTTACTATGAATTACACAGTGATCTAGGTAAATTTCTTTATACGTGTATTTATTCATACTTCAGTAAAAAGATTTTAAGTCCAATTCTGATATAAAGCTTTTTCATTTTTCAGTACTAGGGACTGAACTCAGGATCTTTGCACTGAGCTACATCTTAGTCTTTTTATTTTGAAACCTACTCTCACTAACTAGCTAAATTGTCCAGGCTGGCCTTTAACGTGAGATGCTTCTGCCTCAGCCCTACCAAAGGCATGCACCACCATGTCCTGATACAACAGTAGTGGTTCTTATACTCAGCTAATTAAAAATACCACCTGCAGTGTTTCTTGCACATACAGATTCTCAAGCCAGAGGTTTGATTTTAGTGGCCTAGAATTAATGTTTTTAAAAACAAAACTTCTTTCATGATTCCATTTATTCATGGAACAAGTGGCTCCAAAACTGATTAACATCTGAGCACAGTGGCTCCAAAACTGATTAACATGTGGGCAGAAGCAGGAAAACTGTAATTTCTAGGCCAGGAGGGGCAATTCAGCAAGACCTTGTCATCAAATAAAAGAGGTTGATATGGAAGATCAGTAGTACAGCACTTGCCTAGCACATGCTAGACTTCGGATTCAAACTCTAACAACACAAAAATAAATGGATAAAATAATCCAAAGTAGATAAATGTTCACGTAATTGCCAGATATTAGGGAAAATTTGTCAATCAAAGGTCAGTCAATGCATCAAAACCCTACCCCTCCGATCATATATGGATACACAACAGTAAGACATGATATAGAGGTTATAACCCTAAACACGGGAAGAAACAGAAATAATCTTACTATAGAGTTCTTCTTGGATCCTATGCGCCTCAGCTAACCTTTCTTCAGCAGCCCGTCTTCCAGCACCAGTTTCCTTTCTAGCAACAGCCAGGTCATATTCCAGACTTTGTCGCAATGCTTCTCCTTTTTCAACTTCAGACCGTAGCTTGGCAATCTGGCTCTCATAGCTTGACAGCTATAAACAGATTTCTGAGTTCATAAACCAATATTAAAATATGTCTGCAAGATGACAAGATCAAGCATTTGAATATTTAACATTCTTAAAAAATTTGCTTCCATGATATGTATAAGAATTTACAAATTTATATTTTTGAAAGGAAGCACTACCTTACCAATTGACAGTTTCTTCTTTAAGAAAACCAACTAGAGAAAAAAATGAAAATAAAAAAATTCCTTTATAAACTCCTTATAAGAATAAAGAAAAATTACATTTTAAATGGAAATATTCATACCTCAAAAATGAAAAAACAGCTGGTGGCATATATGGTAGCATATGTCTATAATCCCATTACTCAGGCTAAAGCATGAGCAGTGCAGAATTCGAGGCCATCCTGGACAACACGGTGAGTTCAAGACCACCTTGCACTATATAGTAAGACCCTGTCTCAAAACACAGAGGACTGGGGATTTAGCTCAGTGGCATAAGTGCCTGCCTTGCAAGCCTGTGGTCATGAGTTCAATACCCAGTACTGATAGAAATAAAAATAAATAAAATTAAATTTAAAAATCCCATGAACAGCAACAACACAAAAACCCACACACATTGTGTAATTGCTATTTTTAAAAAGAGAGGAAAAGAAAGTACCCTAAAGAATATAACTGCATGTAAGTTTAAGTGTGTAGCATTGATAACCATGTTACTAAGTGTTTGTTGGATAGTTGAACAGAACTGTTTGAAGTCTCACTGCTTATATGTTCACTTTGTACGCTTTACTTTTGTAACTTGAACAACTATTTCTAAGAGGACAATATGTAATTTATCAACTAGTGATTTCTTACTGTTTATTTTTTTGAAATTATGTATTATTTCTACCCTTTTTCTGTTTTTTTTCTTTAAATAAAAAAAAACCCACACACAGAGGACACATGTGAAGACTTTACAAGTCATTTTCTCCCATATTCTCTATTCTCTAAATATGGTCAAAAAGCAAACTCCATCAAAGCAGAGTCTGGCAAATATTGTCTGTATTATTTCCCTTGATTATGACATCACTAATAGAGTTTAATAAAAAATGACAACTTAGAGATTTTAACAAACTATTATCTAATTTGTGACATTCAATGAAGTACTATGACAACAATAGGTTTTATTTTCTAGGTCTTTTCTCATTCTAAAATGAAATGACTTAATGAGAGATTGATTCAATCTTAAATACTTGCTAAGTGTTAAGTATAATACAAGATACTAAAACAAAGACTATAAAGCCCCCTGATTCATGAGATTAAATGCTAAAAAAGGCACATGGGCTAACTTTTATAGAAGAGATAAAAATCAAATGTAATGATATTCCCAAGAAAAACAAAATTACTTATTGCTTCTAGGACACAGAGAGATGGCAGGAGAGAGAGAACTGTAGAAACATAAGAACTACTATCTTAGGTTACTGAACTACTACATCAGGTTAAAAATAAACATCTGGGCCAGGGATTTAGCTCAGTGGCTTAAGCGCCTGCCTGGCAAGCGCGAGGTCGTGAGTTCGATCCCCGGTACCCAAAAAAAAAAAAGAGTAAAAATAAACATCTAATTATCAAATAAGGAAAAGACAATTTCTGAAGGATAACATTAGAAATTATCACTAGAAGTTGTTAATATTTAGAATATAATAAAAATCTATATTTTTCACATATAAAGAACTTAAAAGACTTTACAAATACTCATGAATAAAGAAAAAAGTCACGGAACAACCTTAATGACAAAATCAATATAAGTCCAGTTTTTGTTCCAGATTCATTCCATCCCAACTCAACCTTTGGGGAAATTATGCATCTATTTGGTCTCAAATCTCTCCAAATCCTTCTCAAACTTTTCTAACATAGAAATTTTATTTCCAGACTCCTCTGACAACCAGTTTCTCAAAAAATTGTCCAGTGAGAAGCACCTGTAGATTACTTGAGGGCAGAAGAAGTAAAGAAGCAAAAGTATTTCTCCCTCTCTAGATCAACTTCAAGCACTCTCTGCCTTAAGCTGCTAACCCTCTAGACAGTGCCTCCCTCCCTGGTCCTTGCTCTTTCCAAACAGTTCTGGCTTTTATCAACCTTTGGAGTAGAAGCAGCTTCCAATATTGTTGTTATCTGGGTTATATTAACATCCCCTATTTGCCTCCTCAGATCTTCTAGTATTTACATAACCAAAACCCTTTTTACTAACATCTCTTTGGTGAAAAATCTAGAATGGTTTCTATTTTCATGAGTAGACACCCAATAATATTTATCTTGTTACTAGACATGATCTCAAGATAAGTCTCTCATACGACGTGTCTAAACTATTTGAAAGCTCCTTGCAGGTAGAAATGGAATAGTTATGGTACACAGTATACAGCAAGATCAAAATTATTTAAATTACAATGTGCAGTTGTTTAGGATGAAGTGCCCACTGAAATGAAGCTGTAAAGGCACTGGTTATCAAGCCAGAATTATTTACCATAACACCTATGGGACAAGACACTAAATCTCACTATACTGGAGAATTTACAAAAACAAAAATTGTAATTTTGAGGCTTCAGAAACTTGGTTTAGACAGTGAGAAAACCAGAGAATTATTATAATTATCCCACCATCTCTGTACTACAACCCAAGGCCTTTGCACTGAGCTACATCTCAGATCTTTTTTATTTTATGCGATATATATTGTATACTAAGTAAAAAGGAAGGACACAGATTGAGAACTGTCAGAATTAGATGAACATAAAGCTGTGAATTCTCAAGTCCCTCTGCTATATCCCTAGCAACAAAAGTTACCTTCCCTCTCTGAAGACAACAAACCTATTCCCTTTTGCTCTTGTTTCATTTATGTTTATTACTACTATACAAGTTTACTGTACATAATCAAGGAGCCAAGTGGTACAAGTGTATAACACATCTTAATTCTTTCCCCTCCCTCCCTCTAGTTCCCCTTCCAATTGTAGAGGATATATCAACTATTTCATATTATGTACTTTTTATATTCTGCTCTTTAAATGATTTATACTTTGGGTTTTTCATATATGAGATGTATTGAGAAATCTGATTTATTTCACTTGTGTGTTCAATTTATTTTATTTGACATACTGGTGGTACATGTATGATCAAGCGACTTGGTCATATAAGTGGATCTAATCACTTCTATTTCTTTACTAATTAGTCTCTTTACTAATAAAATTAATAAAAAGCTACATGATGGGAAAGTAATGCATGTATCACCAGTGGTTTAATTTGCCTAGCAGCAAGATATAGGAGGAATTATGGCCTTATTGTGAAAATGTTAACATTATGGTCCCAAGGTACATCCATTTTCCTACAAATGACGCAAATTTACTCTTTATAGCTGATTAGTATTTCAGTGCACATACATTTTGTTTATTTATCTGTCAATGGACACATAGGCTGCTTCCAAGAGTCACCTACAAGTTGTGCTGCTATAAACATGGATGTGCATGTATCACTATGACATGATGCCTTTAACTCTTTCAAGAGATATTTAGAAGGGGACTAACTGGGTCAAATAAAATTTCTGGTTTTAGTCTGAAGAATCACTGTACTCATTTATATAGTGTTTGTGTTAGTTTACATTCCCACAATCGATGTAGACTTTACTCTCCCTTAGCCTCTCAGGCATTTATTATGTGATTTCTTGATAATAACCATTCTTCCTGGAGTAACATGGAATACCAGTGTTGTATTAATTTGCATTTCTCTCCTGACCAGAAATGCTGAACATTTTTTCATGTATATATCGGCCATCTGTACTATACTTTTTCTGAGAAGTGTCTATTCATTTCAAGTGCCTATTTTTTGATTGATCTTTTTGGGGTGGGGTCTTTTTTAAAGTTCTTTATAATTTTAGATATATAGTTAGATATATAATTTAGATATATAAATTTAGACATATAATTTATGTTTATTACTACTGTACAAGTGCAAAGTATATCTGAGTATCAGACAAAAATTTCCCCATTCTGAAGCTTGTGTCTTCACTGTATTGTTTATTTCCTCCACTGTACAGAAGTTTTTTAAATGTGGTATTATGTAATTTGATTTTTTGATACTGGATGTTATTTCTTTTTTATTTATTTTTATTTTTATTTTGAAAATAATTAAACCAAATGAAAAAAAAAACAACAAACATAATGGGGTCATTCAAAGCAAAAGGATGGACATAGAACATAATTTAAAACCACAATACAAGGTGATCTACAATGGTTACCATGATATCTCTTGTTATCTTCAATAGAATTGCACATAACATCAGGTACAATACAATTGAATATAGCAGCACAAAACAAAATCAATAAAAAAAATTGGAGACATTATAGGACTTCAAAAGAGAGTAATAGTCAAACCAGAATGGGTATTGTAGTGAATCTTACTATCTTCAGAGTAGTTGCCTATACTCTCAGACTTGATACTATCAAACATAACAGATTGGAATAAAATCAGTGAAGACAAGACAGTGATCAAACAAGACAGATTCAAATAAAATCAATCAAAACAAGGTAGTGAAAGCAATACGGGTTTTAGATTAAATTAATAGGAAATTAAAAATGGTTACC
>PVJX010029527.1:0-22838 GCA_004027295.1 Dolichotis patagonum | reverse complement strand
TGTTTTCACTAGATGCATTCACTATTTCTTTCACTGTTTTTATCAATTCTTCTTTTACTTGGGCAAGTATTTCTGGTTTGAATTTCTCCATAGCTTTCCCTATTTGCATATTTATTTCATTTGATATCATTTCAGACATTTCAGGTGTATGGCTTCTTTTTTCTTCTATGTACACAGCTTCTAAGCTTTCTTGGGGAGGTCTAGGGCTTTGAGCCTGCCTTTTGGTCTTTCCTTTTGTCATTTTTCTATATTTCCTTACTTTGAGCGGTGTTCCAAAGCTTTCTCTGCTTATGTGGCAAATTACCTGTTACACCCTCAGTTCCTGGAGGGGCAGTGGCTCCCCCACAGGCTCTTGGCTTCCTCACAGGGTCCTAACTCCCCTCCCTAAGTTGTAAGGTGAATGCTGGTAGGCCTGCCCTTCATTCGCAAGGAACTGTGTAGCCACCCCGGAGCCTGTGGAATCTCAGGCAGGCCAGGCCTCCGTGCTTTGTCCCCGGCAGGTCTCCAGGAGGTTCCCTGCGAGTGAAGGGCCTACAGGTCCCAAAGATTCAGGCCAGAATGTTGGTTTCTGAAAAGTTCCCGGTCCCAAACAGACCTGGCCAAGATGCCAGTCTCCACAATATTCCCAATCCAAACAGCCCGGGCCACTCTGCGGGTCCGAGAGTTTCGGGTCCCAAAGAGACAGACCAAGATGCTGCTTTCTGAGAGACTTCCTGGGGGTGAAGGGCAGGGCTACAGGCCCAAACAGACCTGGCCCAGATGCCGATCTCCAGGCAGTTCCTTGCGAATGAAGGGCAGGCCTACCAGCCCCAAAGAGTCGCACTGAGATGCAGGTCTGTGTAGACTTTCGATCCAAACAGCCCAGGCCACTCTACGAGTCCGAGACTTTTGGGTCCCAAAGAGACAGGCCGAGATGCTGCTTTCTGGGAGACTTCCTGGGGGTGAAGGGCGGGGCTATGGGCCCAAACAGACCTGGCCCAGATGCCGATCTCCAGGCAGTTCCTTGCAGATGAAGGGCGGGCCTACCAGCCCCAAAGAGTCACACCGAGATGCAGGTCTGCACAGATTTTCGATCCAAACAGCCCAGGCCACTCTATGGGTCTGAGACTTTCGGGTCCCAAAGAGCTAGACTCTGTATGTTAAAATGATTAAATCTAGCTAATTAGTAACTGCATTACTTTACATTGTCACCATTTTTGTAGTAACAGCACATAGCATCCACTTTGCTTTATACTTTCAAAAAGTACAATAGAGTATAATTAACTATCATTACCCTGCTAAATAGCACATCTTATGAGATCTGGTTCCACTACCTTAATTATGTATCCTTTGACCAATCACTATCTCGTCATCTCCTACCTCCCTGTAACCACCCAGACTCTAGCACCTATCATTCTTCTATCAGATTTTTGTGTAAATATCTTAAAGGTCAATAAAAGGCTAGGGAAGGAAATATATGCTTTTATAGTGAAAAGACTAATGTGATTAAATGTAATGAAAAAGAAATTTTTAACTGTCTTATATTTTAAATCTTACAAAGCTTTGAAGCAAAATTTAATAGACATACCTAACTGTTGACATACCTAACTAATTTGCTCTACATTTTCTAAGTTATTGTAAGTCAGTATCTTGGGTCAGATTCCCTAGACCAGACCCTGAAATAAGAATCCTTATGCAAAAGTAGTTTTTTGTGACAGCCTTATGAGTCTGCTAGGGCAGCCATCTTAAAAAAAACACTACAGATGGGTAGCTTAAAGAATAGAAAGTTTCATTTCCTCACAGTTGTTTAGGCCGAATGTCCAATATTAAAGTGTCAACAGGTTTGCTTTCTTTTAAAGCCCCTCTCCCTACCTTAGAGATGGCCACATTCTTTCTGTGTTCTCATGGATTTTTTCTCAATGTACAAGAATTCCTGGGTTCTCTTTTTTAGATATTCTCTTGTTAAAATGACACCCAAAAACTTGGATTAGGGTCTACCTTACCGGCCTTATTTGTAACTTAATCCTCCCCCTTAGAGTTCCTATGTCCAAATACAATCACATTCTGAGGTACTAGGTGTCACAGGTCCCATGTACCTATTGAAGGGCACACAATTAGACAACAAGAGGAGGACTCTCAGGATAGACATTTGTAAGAGGGACAAAAACAAGAAGTGGAGCAAAGATCCCTGATTTTACAAAATGTTCTGGAATGTGAACAACATCAGTGTTCATGCAAGAAGATCGAGCTTTTCCTGGGATTTACTCATTACCTGTAGACCTATAATCTCCTGGGAATTTCTTACTAAACTTCTTCCTGTGGAACAATGGCAATTCCTTAGAGAAAGATACAGCTCAGAGGCTCATTACAGTTTGTAGTATACTAAATGCCCCCAAAAGGCCTATGTATTGAAGGTTTGATTCCAACCTCATGGTGGTATTAGGAAGTAGTGGAACCTTTCAAGGGAGTGTTCTGGGAGGTTGTGAAGGACATACCCTTTAACAGGACCCTAACTCATTCTTTTTTAAAATTTTATTTAAAGAGAAAAAAAGCAAAACAAAAATGATAGATAATACAGAATTTCAAAAATAATAAATAGTAAGAAATCACTAGTTGATAAATTACATATGGTCATCCTAGAAAGAGTACTTCAAGTTACAAAATTAAAGCATACAAAATGGACATTCAAACAGTGCGACTGCAAACAGTTCTGTTCAATGATCCAACAAAAACTTAGTAATATGGTAATCTATCTTACATACTTAAACATACATACAGCACTTTAGAGCACTTTCTTTTCTTCCCTTTTATATAGTAGCAATTACACATTTTGGGTTTTATTACTCCTACTTTTCTTATTACTTTTTACACTAGAGACACAATGTGATATTTACAAATATGATTCTTATTTATTTCACTTATGAGGATAGTCTCAAGTTGTCTCCATTTACCTATAAAGGCCTCAAGATCATCCTTTTTATAGCTAAGTAATATTCCATTGTATAAAAATACCACATCATTTTCATCCACACTGAGGTTGATGGGCATTTTGGTTGTTTCCAAGATTTAGCTATTACAAATTGTGCTGCTATGAACATGGGTGCACACATATCACTGTGACATGATCTTTTCAGTTTTTCTGGGAAAATACCCAGGAGAGGAATAGCTGGATTGACTAGAACTTCCAATCCTAGTCTTCTGAGAATTCTCCATACTGATTTCCATAGTGGTTGTATCAGTCTCCACTCCCAACAGTGGAGCAGTGTTCCTTTTTCCCTGCAGCCTTGCCAACATATTTTATCAGTTGATTTCTTGATAGCAGCTATTCTTTCCGGAGTGAGATCAAATCTCAATGTTGTTTTAATTTGCATTTCTCAAATGATCAGTGATGGTGAACATTCCTTTATGTATTTATTTGCCATTTGTATATCTTCATCTGAGAACTGTGTGTTCATCTCAGATGCCCATTTTTGGAGAGGGTCTTTGAATTTGGAGGGCCAGATGTGTTTTAATTCTTTATACATTCTGGAGATAAGTTCTTTGTCAGAGAGGTTGCTGGTTAAAATTTTTTCCCATTCTGTCGGTTTTCTTTTCACTTCTTTTGAAATGCAAAAACATTTTAATGAGATTCCAGTCATTGAGGTTCCAGTCATTGATTCATTGAAGTATTTCCCATGAAGTCTGTGTTTTGTTCATGAATTTTCTGCCTCCACTTCTTCTACCTACCTTGTCTTCCAGTAGATTTAGTGTTTCTGTTTTAATATTTAGATGTTTGATCTTTTTTCATTTTAGTTTAGTGCATGGTGATAGGCAAGGGTCTAGTTTTAGTCTTCGACATGTGGAGAGTCAATTTTTCCAACACCATTTATTAAAGAGGCTATCCTTCCAATGAACATGTTTAGCCCCTTTGTTAAATATAAGGTGGCTGAGTGTCTTTGCAGTAGTGCTTGCATCGTCTAATCTGTTCCATTCATCTTCAGCTCTATTTCTTTGCCAGTACCATGCTGATTTTTATCACTGTGGCTTTGTAGTATAGTTTCAGGTCAGGAATTCAGATGCCTCCTGTCTTGCCTTTATTGCTCAGAATTGCCTTTGCCATTCTGGGTTTCTTCTGTTTCCAAATGAATTGAGGAGTGTTTTCTCCAGATATGTGAGGTATGTCAATGGTGCTTTGATTGGGATTTCATTAAATCTGTATAATAGTTTTGGAGTATGGCCATTTTCACAATGTTGGCTCTTCCTAACCAAAAGCAAGGAATATCCTTCCATTTTCTAATATCCTCTTCAATCTCCTTTTTTAGCATAGTATAATTTTCAGCATATAGGTCTTTTACATTCTTGGTTAGGTTGAGTCCTAGGTATTTTTTTTTAGATGCTATTGTGAAAGGCAATATTTCATAATTTCTTTCTCAGTGAGATTTTTGTTTGTGTACAGGAATGCTATTGTTGTATCCAGGTACATTGCTGAATTAGTTTATTACTTCTAGTGCCTTCTAATGGGAGTTTTTTGGGTCTTCTATATAGAGTATCATAACATCTGCAAATAGTGATAATTTAACTTTTTCCTTTCCTATTTTTATTCCTTGTATTTCTCCCTCTTGTCTGATTGCTCTGGCTAGTATTTCCAGAACTATATTGAATAGGAGTGGTGATAGTGGACACCCTTGCCTTGTTCCTGATTTTAGAGTGAAAATTTTCAATTTTTGTCCATTTATCATAATGTTGGCTGTTGGTTTGTCATAGATGGCCTTTAAGAGATTGAGATAGACACCGTGTATTCCAAGTTTCTCAAGAGTTTTTATCATGAACATGTGTAGGACTTTATCAAAAATTTTTTCTGCATTTATTGAGATGATTATGTGTTTTTTGTTTTTGGCTCTGTTGATATAGTGTATTACCTTTATTGATTCGCATATGTTAAACCATCCCTGCATCCTGGAATGAATCACACTTGGTCATGATGTATAATCTTCTTGATGACTTGCTGCATTCTATTTGCTAGTATCTTATTGAGAATCTTTGCATCAATGTTCATTAGTGAGATTGGTCTATAGTAATGTTTTTTGATTGGGTCTTTCTCTGGTTTTGGTATCAGAGTGATACTTACCTACAAGAATGAGTTAGTGAGGATTGCTTCCTTTTCCATTACATTGAAGAATTTAAGAATTTATTGGCATCAAATTTTCCCTAAATTTCATGTAGAATTCAGCTGTGAATCCATCAGGACCTGGGCTTTTCTTTGTTGGTAAGTTTTTAATTATGTTTTCAATTTCAATAGCTGATATTAGGTTATTCAAAATTGCTATATCTCCTCAGTTGAGCTTTGGTAGTTCATATGTTTCTAGAAATCTGTTCATTTCCTCTGTATTTTCCACTCTATGTGAGTAGAGATGTTCAAAGTAGGTATACATAATCTTTTACATTTCTATGGGTTCTGTAGTAATTTCCCTCTTTTTGGTCCTTATTGTGTGAATTTGGGTATTTTCTTTCTTTTACTTGATAAGATTAGGTAGAGGCATGTCAATTTTGTTTATTTTCTCAAAAAACCAGCTTTGATTCATCAATTCTTTGTATTTTTTTTTCATTTCAATTGCATTGATTTCTGCTCTACTATTTACAATTTCCTCTATTCTATGAGCTTTAGATTTAACTTGCTCTTCTTTTTCTAGAAGCTTGAGATGAAGCATTAGGTGCTTTATTTGTGCTCTGTTTTCTTGATATGACAATTTATTGCTATATATTTCCCTCTTAAGTCTACCTTCATTGCAACCCACAAATTATACTATGTTGTGTCTGCATTTTCATTGAATTGCAGGTATTGCTTTATTTCTTCTTTAATTTCAACTGTAGCCCACACTTGTTCAGAAGTTTGTTGTTTAATTTCCATGTATTTATGCAAGTTTTGCAATTTCTTTTGCCATTAATTTCCAATTTCAGTGTGTTATGGTCAGATATTATGCATGGGATAATTTCAGTACCCTTGCATTTACTTAAGAATGTTTTTATGGGATAATATATGGCCTATTTTGGGGGATGTCCCATGGGCAGCTGAGAAGAATGTGTATTCTGATGTGGTTGGGTGGAACACTCTGCAAACATCTACTATGTCCAATTGCTCACAGGTATGATTCAGTTCTGTTATTTCTTTGCTGACTTTTTGTCTAGTTGGTCTATATCTTTGTGACAATGGGCTGTTAAGGTCCCCTGTAATAACTGTGTATTTGTGTATTTGGTTTTTCATGTCCATTAGTATTTGTCTTACATAGTTGGGTGCTCCTGTATTTGGTACATATATATTTATAATTGTTAATTCTTCCTCCTGAATTTTTTCACTAATGAGTATGTAGTGACCTTCTTTATCTCTTTTAAACATTTTATGTTTGAAGTTCACATTTTCTGCAAATAGAACAGTTACGCCTGTTTTTTTCTGGGTTCATGTTGCATAGAACACTGTTTTCCATCCTTTGACTTTTAATCCATGAGTTTCCTTTTGTGTCAGATTATATCTTGCATACAGCATATGGTGGGATCATGTTTCTTGATCCATTCTGTCAACCTATTTCTTTTGATAGGTGAATTGAGGCCATTTACATTTATGGATATCACTGATGTTTACTGGCTCAAGTTTGCCATGTTATGTTCCAGTTGTTTGCTTTCTGCTTTTTCCTCTTGTTTAATTGCTTGTCCTACCTGGTAGTTTCTTTCTGTTGCTGTTGTGGAGATTGTGGTCATTTTTTCTCTATTTAGTATCCTTTAATACTCTTTCTAGGGTTGGTTTTGTGGACATGAATTTCTTCAGTTGTTCTTTGTCATGGAAGTATCTTGTTTCTCCATTAAATTTGAATGAAAGTTTTGCTGGGTACATCAATCTGGGTTGAAAGCTGTTTAATTTCAGGGCTTGAAATAGCTTACTCCAAGCTCATCTTGACTTGAAGGTTTGTGATGAAAAGTCTGCCATTATTCTAATGGGCTTTCCTTGATAGGTGAGTTGTGTCTTTTGTCTAACAACTTTCAGTATTCTGTTTTTATACTGCATGTCTGGGATCTTAATTATTATATTTCTGGGTGTAGATTTATATTGATTGTGACTGTTTGGCATTCTATATGCCTCATTTATCTGCATATCAGATTTTTTCCCCATGTTTGGGAAATTTTCTGCTGTTACTTCTGTGAATAGTTTACCAATGTCATTTGCATTGACTCCTGCCTCTTCACTAATGCCTATTAGTCTTACATTGTTTCTCTTGGCAGCATCTTGAAGCATCTGGATTGTCATTTCATGCTGCTTTGTTATTTTTAAAAGTTCTATCCTTTCATGATCATTAATTGTGATCCTGTCCTCAAGGTCCGAAATTCTATCCTCAGCTTCATTTAAATGGTTTTGCCAGCTTTCAATGAATTTTTTGTTTCTTTGATGTCTCTTTGAGTTAGTTTTATGAATTCTGCTTGTTTTCTATATTGTTCATTCAAGGTTTCAATCAGTTTCCCATGCTCCTGTACTTTTTTATCTAGTTCTTCTCTAGCTACACTTAGTAACTCCTTTACTAAGGTTGTTATTTCTGTCTTTACATGAGAGATTACTTCTAATTTGATTTCCTCTATCACTTCATGGAGTTTTTTTAATCTTACTTGCTATTTTCAGAGATTTCTGGTGTCTTACTTTTGAAGTCCTCTATTTCAATGTCTCCTGTACTTGCTCCTGATGGACTAGATGTTTGAGATTGCATTTTGCTTTTTCATTTTGCCATTTTCCCCTTTCGGGTTAATATTTGGTCCTTCAATCCCAATAGTGTCAACTGTTAGCAGTGTGTATCCTAGGGTCCCACTGTAAGTTTGATGTTTGTCCTATTGCTGGGTCCCACAATGAAGAGGTGAGCCTGTCACCTGGGTTCCCCCTGCAGGGCCTGATGGGTGAGTCCTGTATTCTTCCTAGGCTGACAAGCCTAGGAGTATTGATGGAAATTAATCCCTATTTCCTGCTGTTATTATGTCTTCAGGTTGATCAGAGTCACCAGATCTCCCTGTTTGTAGTGTTTGTCCCGGCTGAGACCCTCCTGAGTCTCTGTCTCTGTTGGGTATCCCATAGACCCCCTAATTTTCTCCAGATTGGGCGAGACTTTATTGGCACCCTCCTCAACCTATGTGATATTCTCTGTGTAGAGGAAGGACTCACCCACTCACTTACCAAGTTTGCCAATGGCCTACTTCTGGAGGGTGCTTTGCTATTGCTCCTGTTTACCCACTGAAGGTGGCAAACTCTATTACTATTTTAGGGGCAGACTCACCTCACTGATGGAAGCCTGCTGAGTTGTTTTGTTTGGATGAGGGGTTACTGAGTCTCCCTTCCATACTGCATGGTGAGTTCACTGCAGTCCAAGGTTCTGGGGGGGGGGTGCAGGAGCCGAAGATCAACAGCAGTAGCAGCTCCAGGAGGTGGGGGTCCCCAATGACAGCAGTGGAAATGTGGGGGCATGCATCACGTGCTGGAGTTCCTGGCTCCTGCAAGGTGTTCTGCCAGGAAGGTGGGGGTCATGGGAGGGGTCTAGCCTGGCCCCTCATGCACCACCCTAACCCATTCTTGTCTCTGCATCCTGGCCACTATGAGAAAAATGAACCTGCCCTACCATATGCTCCTGCTAAAATTTACCATATCACCACAAGGTCAAAGCAACAGGGCCAAGAAACTATGCACTGAAACATATGAAACTGTGAGCCAAATTATACCTCAGGCACTTTGTCACGGTAACAGAAGGCTTATTAATACAAACTGCTGGCAGCCAGTACTCCCAACTGCTAGAGAACCAATGTATCAGCTGGGTGAGAGAGATCTGGGAAGGAAACCAACAATATCTATTTAAGACAGATAACCAATGTAAACTAAAGAAAAGAACTTCATATCTGCCTAATCACACACAGTAATTTGTTAGCATATTTAGATGTGTGTGAAATCTTACAACACAACTTCATGGGTTAAGAGTTTCCATTGCAAAAATTGTCCAAATCAAGCTACAGTAATTTGTGTCAACTCCAACAAAAATAAATAAGACCAAGATGTTATGAAGGAAATGTTCTGGTATTTCATTGCCTGAGCATAATTATCATAAAAAACCAGCAAAACCACAAGATTGTACAGACATCATCATAAATTTGCACAAAAGGAACTTCTACAAGGATCCCTACCAAGCAACTTTCTATTCTACCCAACATTGAATTTATCCCTTGTTATTAATCACTGTGAACAGAGAGTTCTATTTCAAATTACTCCATTTGATAAAAATCTTCCTGATTTTTTGCTCTTAAAAAACTTGCCCTGCCACCAAAAAATCAAAGGAGGGAAATAGGGAGGAGAGGGGGAGGGAATATAAAAAGAATTAAGATGAGTCATGGACATATGCCAACTCCCCATGATGAACACAATCATTATATACATAATCACTTTTGTACTAATCAAAATACAAAAATTTTAAAAAGCTCAGTACTATATAGAGAACTGAGAGATTTATTAAATTTCAAAAACAATTCTTCTCTTTCTTCAGCTTCTAAATAGGCCAATAGTTCACAGTGGAATGTGGATTTCCTTCATAATGCCCTGCTATTCTCAAATCAAACTTGGTTTTGGTTGAATTTTAAACTTCTTATGTTTCTAAATTTAGCAACAACATCAGCCACACATTAAATGTTTGGGGTAAACCAAATTGTGCACATCTGGACCCACAGAATTTATTGTGACATTGAAATTCATTTGTGCCTCTAAAGATCTATAAGGCCCAGGATTCTGTCTTATTCATGGGTCCTTAGCAGTTAAGGCAACAGTTAGAATATAGCAGGTGTTTGACAAATGTGCTAATCAATTATATGCATAAGAAAGTCTCAAGTAATATAACCATTTCATTGCATTTTTCTCCAGAAACTTCCATGTTTAAAACTAAGTCACACATCCCAGGTATCCCCTCTGTTCCAGCCAAACCAGGGCAACTAGTCACCATGTGTTTGGGTCATTTTCCTGCCTCTGTATCATAGCTATGTTCAACACAATCCAGTCAATGATCCCTCCCTCTTCTCTAATGTCTCTTAAGAACTACATTCATAAGAACACTCTGAAAATGGATACATACATAGAGATGATAGATATTTTTACTTTTCTTAATAGAAATATCACCAAAAACACACCACAAAACTTTGACAAAGCAAATATTAACCTATTGTCCCTCAATTCATCCTTTCTTCTCAGCCATAAAGTGCCTGGTGGTCTTGGGGAAATCTCTAGATGCCCCCAGAACCCACTTTAGGCTCAGACACAATGTATTTTTTATCAAATATATTTTTCCTCCATCACACATTGCAGCTAGATAGGAACAACTTAATTATTAAAATAACAATTTCACCTAGTTGGATAAAAGAAATTTAAAACACTGGGGCATGTTTTTGTCCCTTCTTAGACCTTCAACTCATACTCCACTAGCAGGGACTCAGAGTAGATAGCAGTATTAACACATGGAAACAAGTTTCAAGAATCCATAAAATGAACAGTGAGACATAAACCATTGGCTTCAATAAACAAAGAGTCAGGGTCAGTTCAAGGCATCCACACAACCAATGGGCTGCCCTTCTGCTCTTCCCAAATCTGCTCTTTTCTGCATTGCTGTCTTTCACTTTCAGACAAATACTTTGCATATAGAAACATGTCACCAACAGGGCCAGGCTGTCAGCATCCATATCACTCACACTGCCACAGGGCGAGAGATCCTTTCCTTCTAGAATTCCTACCCCACTCTCTCACAGATTCAGGTTGTGTCTACCGAGACATAAAGGCATGTCTTCCCTGAATCATGTGTCCATGCTCATGACAATGAAGCCCTGTGATTGATCAGACCAAGGGCTCATGACTCCCCTGGGTCTGAAGAACCAGGTATGGGGGAAGAACCAGGTATGGGGCTGACAGTCACTAGTGGCTAAAATGCCACCTGTCTGCCTTCATCTTGTTTTACTCCATTCTCTGTTGTTAGGATACAACACCACAGACTTCATAAACTATAAGCAATAGAAATGTATTTTACCCATGATTCTGAAGACTAATTACTTCTTAAAAGACTTACCTGTTAATATCACATGGGCAATTAAATTTCAACAAGTTTTGGAGAGAATGCTCAAACCATAGCAACTCTTCATTTACCTATAGGAATTTGCTTGTCATCCTTAATCCATCATAAAATTCTCTGGCTATAGCCCTATAACCTTATTTAGTGTCTTCTTGGAGTAAGGGATTAAAAATATACTGTTAAAAAACAATACCTTCCTATGAAGAATAAAAAAAACAAATGCACAGAACAGTTTAGGTATCATGCTGAAAACATAGGGTGGGAGGATGTTTTCTAAAAGGGGAAAGTTTTGCAGGAGCAGTTGGGAGAAGTTTATAGGTTTTTTGGAAATGTTCCCCTGGTTGATGCCAGAAAGACCTGTCCCCTCTCAACTGTGTTCTCCATTTGCTCAGAATGCTGGGTACCAACTTCATTCTCTAATTGCCTGTAGTTAGTCATTATGTCTCAGCTGCAACACTTGGGAATGCCAAGAAATCGGCACCCCCAATGGCCTTTTGTGTTTTAAATACTTGGACCAAAAAAGGAGAAGAAATTTCCCAAGGAAAGTTACCACTTAGATGTACGTGAGCCAAAGGACTTTGATTGGGAAACATTTCAGGAGACAAACCAACTTTGAAATCCCTAAGGTTCATGGAAAAAATGATAGTAGCATACATAGAAATGCAATTTTACAATCCTGTGAGCTTATTCTCATGCATGGCCCAGACTAAAAAGTGAGTTAATCAAACCAGTTAAGGGAATTCAGTTCAATTCAATGAACATTAATGAGCTCTGTTTCAGTGAGAATGCTTTCAGCTGCAAATAACAGCCAAAAGATCCAATTGAAATTGGCTTTAAGTAATAGGAATTAATTACCTCACATAACAAGAGGTTGGAGAGAAGTAGGTACAGATTGGTTAATCTATGGGTTAAATAATGCCAGAATATTAGTTGGCTCTTTTGAGATTTCAACAGAGGTATCCTTATGATTTCAAAATGGTTGCTACTTCTTTATATAACATCTTCACTGAACAATGCCCAAGCATAGAAAAGAAGGTAGAATTTCTCCATGTCCTTCTCTTTTTCTAGAATGTAAAGTCTTTTTCACAATTAAAAAAAATTATAGACATTTTGTGGCTGTTGAAAGTCTCTATAGACTTTTATATGTCTTTGGAGAAAATGAGAGTGCATGGCTGTTCCTAAATCAACAAGACAAAAAAAAATAGAAATACAATGTTCATAACAGTTTTAGACATGTCAAGATCCATTCCTTTGGTTCAGGCCACCCTTCCTGAGCACCTTTCCTTCTTAAATAATTTAGGTATTTTCCAGTTTAAGAAAAGAAAGAAAGATAAAGAAGATGACTTCCCTTAAACTTCTCCCTCTGTGCTCTGCACTAGATATACAAAGATGGAAAAATCAGAGCCCCAATTTTCAAGAAACATGCAAATATACAAGCAGAATAGGCATCCACTTGACAATTTTGTGTATTTATTGCTCTGTTTAATTCTAAAAGATTTGAAGAGGTAAAATCTGTGCCAGGCTTCATGTTCTAAAAATGACTGCAACAGACCCTTCCATCCTCTAATCCTACAGTGTGATTTTAACATTCCACCCAATGAGAGAAAGAGTCTGCATTCCTTCCCTTTGAAGCAGAGTGAACGTGTGCTTATGGCTGTTGTGACATCAAGTGATTTTTGAGGCTCAGTCTTAAAATTTGGTGCAAGTAACACCTGGATCTTTTTTGATACTCCCTCTAGGAACCAAACTACCATGCTGTGAGGAAGCCCACATTTCCCTGTGGAGTATCTGGCAGTTCATGAGTGAACCCTGCACATCTTTCACCTGCATTGCACCTAACTAACTTCACCTGCACTAATCCATGTGGAAGACAAATGGACAGACCTACTGGTCTCTGGACAAATTATAATTCTGTGACCAAAATGATCATTGTTTCTGTGAGCCATTTAATTTTGAGGTAATCTGTTAGACAGCAACCCTAAGTGGGACACAGCTAACTTCAGAACTAGCAATAAGGAAGTTTTTAAAACATATAAATTACCTACTATTAGAGTACAGATGAAGGAAAATAAGAGTTTTCTGGGGGAAAGTGAAAGGACAATTACAGTGGAATTAATCTCACAGACTTTAGGGCTGGGTGTCAGAGGTAAGAAGATTAAAAAAGATGGACAATAAAAAGGCAAACCAAATGAACACATCTGGTGGTTTGGAAAACATGGATTGAATGACAGAAATCTATTGACTTTGCCTCCTTTGGTCAACTTTCTTAGTGCTCACCAAGATTTCTAGTTATCTCCTTCCAGACACATACCTGCTTTTAGGTATGTGAACATGACTTACTTGGGCCATGTAATATCATAGGGCATGTCATTAGCCTCTTTTGGTGAAGTGTTTAGTAGCCTCCACACAACTTGCTATTCCCTTGTCTTTAATCCTGAGGCCTCATGTTGAAAGGAGGATTTTGTTAAATGGTGTAGTTTAGGTCAGCCTGAGTCCCTGACGCTTTATAAAATGTTGCCTTGATTTGGTTTTCAGGCTTTGGCAAGAGAAGTCACTCAGTTCTCTTTGAGCAGTCAATTAATTCCAACCCACAATTACCTTGCTATCTGGCTCTCACACTCCAGGCCCATCACCCTAATTGTCCCAGGTTCATGTACCAGATAATCAAAAGCAGCCACTAGACCCTACTCCCATTATTCAATCCCAAATCTATTTGCCCTATCTTACCCTCACTTCCCCACAGAAACCATAAAGAAGGCATTTTTCCACAGTTGCCCTTCACTTTATTCCTTGTTACCAGCCAAGGTCCTGCCTGAGTGGTTCTACATGGGGTGTTATTCCCCTCAGGAAGCTGTATCATCAGACTTTAACCTCCTTTTGGTATCTCCCCCTTACTCAGCATTTATTCTTCCCAAAGGTCACCCAAAGTAAAATGATTACAGCAATAAGGTACAGTGATGACACAGGTTTCCTACTATGCTGCATAATATAAGTAGCTGGTCAATAACTTTACTTCAAGCTTGAGACTGTTGATCACTGTAGCACAATCCAGCACCTCCTGACTAAGAATGGACCAGGCTCTGTGTCCCTTCCTCTTGTGAGAGAAAACACCCCTCTTTAGCCCTCAAGTGGTTCAAATATGTCGACTCTACTATCTTCTCCATGATTATTCACCCAACCCCAGACAGTCAACATTACTCGTCTACCCACAAAAATACCTCAGATCTTTTCACTTCTCTCCCCTCCCATCATTCTCTTTCATGCCAACATCATTTCATTCCCCATGACTACACTTACCTCTTACCTGGTTTCCCTACTCTCCCCCCACAGCCTAATTTCAACACAGTATTATAGTCAAAGGAATCTGTTTGACACATAATCTACTTCATGTTATGCCTTTCCTCAAAACCCTCCTAAGACTATTAATCTTGCGTGATAAAAGCCAGAGTCCTTGCAGTGACCAGTGAGATCCTCTCTGGTTGATGCAAAGTTGTTTCTCTGTCCTTCTTTCCTCCCTGAATGGCTCACTTCACTTCAGTGACAATGGCGAGTTGTGTCCCTTCCCGCTGCTATAACAAAATACCTGAGCCACGTGTTGTGGTGCATCCCTGTAATCCCAGCACTTGGGAGACTGAGGCAGGAGAATCACTATGAGTTTGAGCCCAGCCTGGGCTACAAAGTGAATTCAAGGCCAGACTGTACTACATAGCAAAACCCTGTCTCAAAATGAAAAAATAATTGAGGCTCTTTAATTTGTAAATAACAGAAATTTGTTTTTCACTGCTGTGGAGGCTGAAAGTCCAAGATCAAAGCACTAGCAGGTTTTGTGTGTGGTGAGGCCCATTCCACATAGAATGTGCTGTGTGAGTATCTCCCTGTGGCGAAAAGGAGAGAAAGGGTACAGGGAATTAATGCTGTGCCTTCAAATGGCAGAGGACTAAAGGGCAAAGAGAACTAGCCCGGTTCCTTCCAGTTCTTTTTATTTATATTAATATGTATTTGAGGTGCAAAATGAAAGCATTCTTTGTGGGTTATTGGTACAAGTACATGACATATCTTTTTTTTTTCTTTGAGACAGGGTCTTGCTATGAAGTTTGGACTGGCTTTGAGCTCACTTTGTAACTCAGGCTGTTCTCAAACTTGCAACAATCCTCCTGCCTCAGCCTCTGGAGTACTGGGATTACAGGCATGCATCACTACACTGGGATTGACACATTTTAATTGTTTTTATATTCCTTTCCTGTTCTCCCTCACCTCTCGCTCCATCCCTTGGTCACCTTTCCATTTGCAAAATATCTACCTCCCCATTTCCTATTTCCTATTTTTCATTTTAATACTTAATTTTGTATAATTTGGGCTTCTCATATAAGAGAAACTATATGATATTTAAGGTTGTGTGTTAGATTTATTTCACTTAAAATTATGAAATCAAAATGGACCCATTTTCATAAAAGTGATTCAGATTTATCCATCATTATAGCACAGTACTGCTCCATTGTGTCCAAATACATTTTCTTTATCCATTCATTTGCTGATGGACATATAGGTAGATTCCAAGATTTAGCTTTTATGAATCATGCTGCTATAAACATGGGTATGCATGCAGCACTGTAATATGATATCTTTAGCTCTTTGGAGGAAAATATCTAGTAGGAGAATACCTGGATCAAATGAAATTTCTAGTTTTAATTTTTTGGAGACACTCCATATCAATTTCCAGAGTGGTTGTAGAAGTTTACATTCCCATCAATAATGTAGAAGTATTCCTTTTTCCCCCCTGCAGCCATACCAGCATTGGTTATTATTGAATTCTTGATTATATCAACATCAGCCCATTTATAAGGCCCTAACACATTCATTAAGGTAGAGTTTTCATGGATTAATCACTTCATAAAAGAGCCCATCTCTTAAACCCCAACAGGGGTTTAAGGGCTCAACAAAATTTGGGGGAAATTCCAGACTGTAGCACTGCCCCCCTTGCTTTTCCACGAACCTCCTGACCTTACTCGGTTTGTACTAGTCATTCCTACTGACTGAAACACTCTTCTCCCACACATATTTAACTCATTCCTCTCTGTGAAGTTTTCTGTACTACTCAGTGTAAATTTGCAATGCACAACTTCCAGTCTGCCTTATACTTACTTTATTATTGGCCTCAGCACCATCTAAAATGCTACATTTTATTTGTCTAGATTCAGTAAAATATAAATTCCAAAAGAGCAGAGACTTTTGTGTGTTTTATAAACTACCACATTCCCAAAGTTAAGAATAGTAATTGGCACACAATCATAGTAGCTATCATAAATATTTGTGAATGAATGAACCAACTCCAACTCCATAGTTGTAGCTATTGTATAAGACTGCACTGAAGAGCTAATCCAAACAAAGACATGATTTTAGAGCCTTTGGTTGGAATTACAATGCTGGAAATCTGTGACAGAGACTGACAGCTGGCACTCCAAAGTCCACACTCCCTGCCCATTATTTGTAGTTGTAGTATGGAAGCTTAGTTACTTAGTCAGGGGCTACATTTCCCAGCCCTCCTTGTATCCAGATTTGGCTGATGGTCATTTCTCAAAGAAAGGAGGTAATGAAGGTGCAGAGTAAACATGCTTTTTGAAATGAATGAGGTTTTTCCAAATTTACTTTCCCTACTTGCTAAGCCCTAGAGGATGATGGACCTCTGAATCACTCCAAAGAGGAAAGCGACAAGTAACAAGAACACCTGCATTAAGTTGTCATGGGAGGGGAAAATAAATCATGCTGTACTCAGACAATTAATTTTAGGGGCTGCTTGTCACAGCAGCTGGCATTATGCTAACTAATCCAAGAAGTGTTGATGACTCTTGTTGAGAGGACAAGTTCTGAGCCAAAAGTCTGATGGAACCCACTGATGACAGAGGAAAGCAAATCTATGGAAATACAAGGTTTACAATGACATGAGCCCCTGAATGAACTTGATTCTATCAATGATTTCTTCCCACTTTTAGAACTGATAAATAATTTTTTTTGCTCAAACAGAATGAGTTCATGAGAGTTTTCTGTCAGTAGAAAAAGGTCGGAGCTCCAGTAGGGCAATCGGATAGCATGCAGTTCTTATACAGTAGAAAAAGATATGACTGTTCGCAAGTAGACTAGGAAGTGTAGGGGAAAGATCATGGCAGATCTTGATCACCCAAGAACTTTGAATCTAGACAGAGGCTTTAGTGAAAAGGGCACAAAAACAATACCTGATATTCTGAAACTTCTTTTCATCTAATGAGTAGCAACCAACATTGTTTTTCCATGTGTTCTTTATGAATACAATTCAAATTTGTTTCTCACCTACTGAGAGCTATCTGTTCTCACTCCCTGTGCCTTTCTTGACCCATCGTTCTACAATGTTCTTCTATGATGGTGAGATTTTAAACCTAGCGGGTCTCTTGAATATTTTTTTTAATTTAGGAGAGAAAAAAAAAGAAGATTTAAAAAGACAAAATAGAAAAAACAAGAAGAAAAGTACAATACAGAGTTCAAAAAAAATTAACATCATAAAATTGCTAGTTGATACATACATACTGTTAACGAAACAATAGCTGTTAAAGTTACAGAGTCAAAGCATAAAAAGTGGCTAGACACTCAAACATTGACAGTACAAACCTTCTGTTCAATTATCTAACAAAAACTCAGCAATATGGTCATCTATTTTACACACTATACATGCCACTATATCCTTTAGAGAACTTTCCTCCCCTTTCACTTTTACAATATCTATTATATCTATTATACTTTTTTATCTATTATCCTTTTTGGATTCCATTATTCTGCCCATTCTTACTATTTTTTACACTAGAGAGACAATGTGATATTTACTAATGTGAGTTTTGTTTATTTCACTAATGAGGATAGTCTCAAGTTACATCCCTTTACCTATAAAGGTCTGAAGATCATCCATTTTTATAGCAGAGTAATATTCCATTGTATAAAAATACATTTTTCACCCACTCTGCAGTTGATGAACATTTTGATTGTTCCCAAGATTTAGCTATCACAAACTGTGCTGCTATGAACATGGGTGCACATGTATCACTGTGACATGACCTTTCCAAGTTTTCTGGAAAAATATCCAGGAGGGGAATAGCTAGATTGAATGGAACTTCCAATCCTAGTTTTTTGAGGAATCTCCATACTGACCTCCACAGTGGTTGCCCCAGTCTTCACTCCCACAAACAGTGGAGAAGTGTTCCATTTTCCCCAACGCAGCCTCTCCAACATTTGTTATCAGTTGTTTTCTTGATGGCAGCCATTATTTCCAAGGTGAGATGAAATCTCAATGCTGTTTTAACTTACATCTCTCGAATGAGCAGTGATGGTGAATATTTCTTCATATATTTATTTGCCAATTATATGTCTTCATCAGAGAACTTTGTGTTCATCTCCAATGCCCATTTTTGGAGTGGGTCCTTGAATTTGGGGGGCTTGATGTTTTTGAGTTCTTTATATGTTCTGGATATAAGTCCTTTGTCTGAGGAATTGTTCGCTAAAGTTTGTTCCCATTGTGTGGATTTCCTTTTCACTTCATTGAAGATTTCTTTTGAAGTAAAAAAACTTTTCAGTAATATGAGATCCCAATTGTTGATTCTTTGAAGTATTTCCCATGTAGGGAAACTGACATTTGGATTAGTGAAGCATATAGAACTCCAAAATAGCCATAACCAAAATAAAACTACACCCAGACACATAATAATCACCATCCCAGAAATCCACCATAAGAACAGAATACTAAAAGCTGTTAGAGAGAAAAGACAGATCACCTATAAAGGAAAACCTATCAGAATCACAGCACACTTCTCAACACAAACAATGAAGTCTAGAAGAGCATGGAGTGAAGTATTTCAGATCCTAAAGGAAAACCACTTCCAACCCAGAACGACATACCCTGCAAAACTGTCCTTCAAAATGGATGGAGAAATAAGATACTTCCATGACAAAGCACAGCTGAAAACTTTCAGGACCACAAAACCAACCCTACAGGGAATACTGAAAGATATTATAGATACACATAGAATAAACCTACCAAGCAAGGTAGACAATTAAATAGAATGGAAAGCTAAAGATACAACAGAAAGATAACATGTCAACAATAAACCAATATATAACAATTACAACCATTAATGTAAATGGTTTCAACTCACCAATCAAAAGAAACAGACTGGCAGAATGGATCAAGAAACAACATCCAACCATATGCTGTCTACAAGAAACCCATCTTACCCAAAAGGAAACCCATAGACTGAAAGTCAAAGGATGGAAAACAGTACTTCATGCAACAGGAAACCAAAAAAGAGCAGGAGTAGCAATCCTGTTTGCAGACAATGTGAACTTCAAACCAAGAATGATCCAAAGAGATAAAGAAGGTCACTACATACTAGTTAAGGGAAAACTTCAAGAGGAAGAGATAGCAATCTTAAATATATATGGACCAAATTGCAGAGCACCCAGCTATACAAAGCAAATATTAACAGAAATGAAAAGTCAAATAAGCAATAACACAATTATAACAGGAGATTTTAACATGACATTGACACAGAGGGACAGATCAACTAGACAGAAAATCAGCAAAGAAATAACAGAACTGAATCATACCTGTGAACAAATGGACTTGATAGATGTATATAGAGTTTTCCATCCAACAATATCAGAATATACATTCTGCTCAGCAGTACATGGGACATTCTCTAAAATAGACCATATACTAGACCACAGAACATATTTAAGTAAATGCAAAAGAATTGAAATTATCCCATGCATATTATTGGATCATAGTGCTATGAAACTAGAAATTAATGATAAAATAAATTGCAAAAAACCTACAAACACATGGAAACTGACTAATACACTCTTGAGCAATCAGTGGGTCACAGAGGAAATTAAAGAAGAAATTAAACAATATCTACAAGCCAATGAAAATACAGACACAACTTACCACAATTTATGGGATGCAATGAAAGCAGTCCTCACAGGAAAATTTATGGAACTGAGTTCCCACATCAGGAAGACAGAACAAACACAAATAAACAACCTGATGCTACAACTCAAACATCTAGAAAAAGAAGAGCAAGCCAAGCCCTAAGCCAAAAGAAGGGAGGAAATTGTAAGGATTAGAGCAGAAATTAATGCAATAGAGACTAAGAAAACAGTACAAAGGATCAATGAATCAAAGAGTTGGTTCTTTGAAAGAATAAATAAAGTTGATAAGCCCCTGGGCAACCTTATTTAAAAAAGGAAAGAGAAAACTCAGATTCATGCAATAAGGAATGAAAAAGGTGAAATTACCACAGACTCTGTGGAAAAACAGAAGATCATCAACACCTATTTCAAAAACCTCTACTCTCATAGGTTCGATAACACTGAAGAAATAGAGAGATTCCTAGATACATATGAACTACCGAAGCTGTTTCAGGAAGATGTAAAACTGCTGAATAACCCAATTTCTATTAATGAAATTAAAAATGTAATTAAGACCTTGCCAACAAAGAAGAGCCCAGGCCCAGATGGATTCAATGCAGAATTCTACAAGAAATACAAAGAAGACTTAATGCCGACACTCCTCAAACTCTTCAATGAAATTGAAAGAGAAGCAATTCTTCCTAAGTCATTCCTTCAAGCAAATATTACTCTAGTACCAAAACCTGAGAAAGACCCAACTAAAAAAGAGAACTATAGGCCAATCTCTCTAATGAACATAGATGCAAAAATTCTCAATAAAGTATTAGCAAACACGATGCAGCAAATCATCAAGAAGATTATTCACCATGAGAAAGTGGGATTCATCCCAGAAATGCAGGGATGGTTCAACATACGTAAATCAATAAATGTAATTCACCATATCAATAAAACCAAATGTAAGAACCACATGATCATCTCTATAGATGCAGAAAAAGGTTTTGATATGGTCCAACACTCATTTATGATAAGAAACTTACAGAGAATTGGAATAGATGGTCTTTACCTCAATATAATAAAGGCTATCTATGATAAACCTATAGCCAGCATCATACTAAATGGCCAAAAACTGAAAGCCTTACCTTAAAATCAGGTACAAAACAAGAATGTCCCCTGTCACTGCTCCTATTCAACATAGTACTGGAAATACTAGCCAGAGCAATTAGATAAGAGAGAGAAATAAAAAGAGTAAAGATAGGAAAAGAGGAAGTTAAATTATCATTATTTGCAGATTACATGATACTTTGCTAGAAGACCACCAAAACTCCATTGAAAAACTCCTAGATATAATAAATAAATTCAGCAAGGTTGCTGGATACAAAGTCCATACTCAAAAATCAATAGCATTCCCATACACTAACAACAAAAATACTGAAAGCGAGGTAAGAGAAGACACACCCTTCACACTACCATCCAAAAAAATGAAATACTTAGGAATTAATGTCACAAAAGAGGAAAAAGAGCTATACAAGGAAAATTATAATACCTTGAAAAAAAATCGAAGAGGACCTCAAAAAATGGAAAGATATCCCCTGTTCATGAATAGGAAGAACAAACATTGTGAAAATGGCCATTCTCCCAAAATTACTATACTGATTCAATGCAATCCCAATCAAAATACCACAAACATACCTCATAGATTGGGAGAAATCACTCCTAAAATTCTACTGGAACCAGAAGAGCCCTAGAATAGCAAAGGCGATTCTAAGCAGCAAAGGCAAGGCAGGAGGCATCACAATCCCTGATTTGAAATTGTACTACAAAGCTACAATAATAAAATTAACATGCTACTGGAATAAAAACAGACCTGAAGATCACAGGAGTAGATTGGAAGATACAACCACAACCACAAATTCACTCAATCACCTTATCTATGATAAAGGGGCCAAACATGTTCACTGGAAGAATGACAGTTTCTTCAACAAATGGTGCTGGAAAAAGTGGCTATCCATATGCAGAAGACTAAAACTAGACCCATGCCTATCACCATGTACTAAACTAAAATCTAAATGGATCAAAGGTCTAAATATTAAAAAAGAAACACTTAATCTGTTGGAAGAAAAAGTAGGTAAAAACCTTGAAGATATAGGGGTAGGTAGAGAATTCATGAACAAGAATCAAACTGCACAGGAAATACTTCCCAGAATCAATAACTGCGACCATATCTTATTAAAGAGTTTCTGCATGTTGAAAGAGATTTCCAGCAGAGTGAAAAGAAAACCCACAAATTGGGAAAAAATCTTAATGGATTGTCCCTCAGACAAAGGACTTCTGTCTAGAACTTATAAATAATTTTAAAAAGTCAGACCCTCTAAATTCAAAGACCCAATCCAAAAATGGGCATCTGAAATCAATACACAGTTCTCAGATGAAGAAATACGAATGGCAAATAAATACATGAAAAAATATTAATTATCTTTAGTCATTAGAGAAATGCAAATTAAAACCATACTGAGATTCCATCTCACTCCAGGAAGAATGGCCAGGATAGAAAAAACTACCAACAAAAAGTGCTGGAGAGGCTGTGGGGAAAAAGGAACTCTTGTGCACTGTTGGTGGGAGTGTAGAGTGGTACAACCACTGTGGAGGTCAGTCTGGAGATTCCTCAAAAAGCTGGGTTTGGAGGACCCATTTGACCCAGCTATTCCACTTCTAGGCATATACCCAGAAGATCTGAAAACATCATACCACAGTGCTATATGTGCACCCATGTTTCTATCAGCACAATTTGTAATAGCAAGATCTTGGAAACAACCTAAGTGCCCATCAACTGAG
>PVJX010029526.1:0-22817 GCA_004027295.1 Dolichotis patagonum | reverse complement strand
CCTGTTACCCCCCCACCCCCATTCCAAAGCCTCCTGGGTCTCAGAAAGGAAACTGAACTTGAAGACTTCAAGGGAGGTGAAACAAATTGCCCAAAGTCCATGTAACAAGTTCAGGTTTATCTGATTTCAAAACCTAAGCTCTTTCCAGTGTTTTGGTTTTGGACAAATCAAATGTAAGGTATTCCCTCGTGGAGAGATCCAGGCTGGTGTGGTGGTGGCATTGCTGCTTCTTTCATCATCAGACAACCTACAGGTTAAGACACCAATTTCCTATGGGATAAGAAGTGACCTTGAAGGTTTTCTCCAACTGGGCATCTAAGATTTGGGCTTAGGATTCTGACTGATGGGTTATGGTTCAGGCAGTAGCACCAGGACCTCCACGCCTTTCCTGCCTGGTCTCACTGATTCCAAAAAGGCCCAACAGAGTGGGAAGCACTTGACAGAGTTTAGGAACAGAGGAGGGCTGTCAGGAAAGGATTCCAGGATAAGAGAGCTTCTCCGAGAATGAGTAGGAGGCACATAGGTAGACACCAAGGGAATGAGACGGAGGCAGTTCAAATGGCCAGTAGTGTGCTAAGGAGATAGTTAACAATCTGATTTCAACCTGTTTACTAGGTGAAATTATAGTACTTTCAAGCATTTATTCATTCACTCATTTACTTATTCTGCAAACATTTTTGTTTCTTTGTTTGTCTGGTACCAGGAAGCGCACCCAGGGCCTCGTGCTTGCTGGGCAGGAGCCGTGCCACTGAGCTACCCCTTCAGCCCGCAAATATTTTTTATGAGCCATGCACTCTCTGCGTCAACCACATTGATGTTCTCATTCTTCCTCATTTAATAAACTAAAGCTCTAGCCCCTTCCAACCTTTGTGTAAGATTTGAAAGCAAAATTCAATTGAATGATTTCTTATTGAATAGGAATAACTTGGTAACAGAATTCATTAGTTCCAGTTAGATACTAGTCAAAATACTTTTGAGTTAAGATATCAAAATCCCAACATCATATCAGTAGGGGAAAACTGAAAGGATTTAAAATCAGGAATAAATTAAGATGTCCACTCTTACTACTCCTATTCAATAGAGTACTTGAAATTTTAAGTACAGAAATTAGGCAAGAGAGGAAATAAGGGATGTAAACCGGAAAGGAAAAAGGAAAAATATAAAAATATTCTCTCTCTCTCTCTCTCTTTCTCTTTCTCTTTCTCTTTCTCTTTCTCTCTCTCTTTTGAGATAGGGTCTAGGGTTCAGGCTGGCTCACTTTTTAGCCTAGGCTGGTCTCAAATTTGCAATGATCTTCCTGCCTCAGCTTCCCAAGTACTGGGTTTACAGGCATGTGCCACCAAGCCTGGCTGGAAAACTATTCTTATTTGCAGACAATATGATCCTATACTTAGAAGACCCTAAAAACTCTACCAAAAGACTGTTTTTGTTAGCACTAGTAAACAATTCAGAAAAGCAACAGGAATGCAAGAAAAAAAAATTTTTTTGAGACAAGAATTGTCTTACTATGTAGTTCAGGCTGACCTTCAGCTCACTATGTAGCCCAGATGGCCTCGAAATCATAGAAGTCTTGCTGCCTCAGCCTCCCAAGTGCTGGGATTACAGGTATATACATACCATCATGCCCGATATAAAGCATGGATAGCTTTTCTATATACCACTAATTAATTGGCTGAAAAAAAACCAGGAAAACAATTCCACTCACAATAGTTTAAACAATAGAATACTTAGGAATCAACTGAACCAAGGAGGTAAAAGACCTCTGCAATGAGGAAAGAGAATAAAGAGATACCAGAAGATAGAAACACCTCCCAAATTCATAGACCAGCTGAACTAATATTGTTAAAAATGGCCTTATTACCTAAAGTGATCTACAGATTAAATGCAATCCCCATCAAAATTCCAATAACATTCTTCACAGAGCTAGAAAAAACAGTTTTAAGATTCATGTGGAAACACAAAAGACTCAAAATAGCCAAAGAAATCCTAAGCAACAAGAGAAAGGCTGAAGGCATTATAATAGCTTCAAATTACACTACAAAGAACCATAGTAACAAAAACAATATGGTACTGCACAAAAATAGACACATAAACTAATGGAATAGAATAGAAGATACAGAAAAAATCCATGCAGTGACAGTCACCTGATTCTTGACAACGTCAAAAACACCCATTAGAGAATAGATGGCCTTTTTAATAAATAGTGCTAAGAAAACCAGATACTCATATGTAGAAAAATAAAACTAGCCGGGGATTTGGCTCAGTGGTGTAAGTGCTTACATGGCAAGCGTGAGGCTGTGAATTCAATCCCCGGTGCCACAAAAAATAAATAAATAAAATAAAACTAGCTCCCTATCTTTCATCCTGTACAAAAATCATTTCAAAAAGAATCAGAGATCTAGGTATAAGACCAGAAACTTTGACCAGAAACTGCTAGAGGAACACACAGGGGAAACACTTAAAGTTACAGGCACGGCCAGAGACTCCCTAAACAGGACTCTAATAGCTCAAGGAATAATAACAAGAATCAACAAATGGAACTGCATCTAATTCAAAAGTTCCTGTACAACAAGGTGAGGAGAGAGCCTACACATCAGGAGAAAATCTTTGCCAGCTGCTGTTCCAACAGAAGATTAGTATCTAGACTACATAAGAACACCAAAAAACAAATAATCAATAAATGGCCAAATAAACTGAATAGACCCTTCTCAAAAGTGGCCAATAATATATGAAAAAATGTTCAACATATTAAGCCATTGGAGAAATCCAATCAGAATGGCTATTATCAAGAACACACACACAAAAAATTAATGCTAGCCAGAAACAGAGTGAGGGGTACTTTCTATACTGCCAGTGGGAAAGTAAATTAGTACAATCTCTATGTAAATCAGTGTGGAAGTTCCTCAGAAAAGTAACAGTAGAACTACCATATGATCCACCCGTGCCATCCCTTGGTGTATACATCTGAAGGAATTAAAGTCAGCATACTGGGGTCAGGGATTTAGCTCAGTGGCATAAGCAATAAGGTCATCAGTTCAATCCCGGGTACCAAAAATAAATAAATAAATAAATAAATAAATAAATAAATAAAGTCAGCATACTATAGGGATACCTGTATACCTGTGTTTATTGTGGCACAATTCATAATAGCCAAAGATATAGAACCAGTTTAGGTGCCCATCAACAAATAAATGAAGAGATGATATATTATTCAGCCATAGAGAATGAAGTTGTGTCATTTGTACGAAAATGGATGGAATTGGAGATCATCGTGTTAAGTGAAATAAGCCAAATACAGAAAGACAATGATCACACATTTTCCCTAATTTGTAGAATATAAAAAAAAATAGCATCAAAGTAGAAAAAAGACTTGATGAACAAAGGAAAGCAATAAGCAGGAGGGGTGAAAGAGAGGGCAATAAATAGATGGATATGATCAACATGTTATATGCTAGTATGAAAATACCATATTGAAGCCCATACTTTTATAAAATAGACCCTAGTAAAAAAATATTTTTAAAGTATCAAAATCTGTCATATTGTATGTTTAAAAATCATTATTTTAATTGCATATATTCATGGAGCACAGTGTGATAATTTTTAAACATATTATTTTTATTTTTATTAATTTTTTTTAGTGATGGGAATTAAACTCAGCACCCCACACTTGCCAGGCAGGTGCTGTGCCACTGAGCTATATCTTCAGCCCTTAAACATACTATACAATTGTAGCATTCAGGAGGCCCTGGCAGGAGAATCATCATGAGTTTGCCACCAGTTTGGGCTACACAATGTCTTAAAGACCAGTCTGAACTATCTTATGAGAACCTGTCTCAAAACTGCCCCCTCCCCAAAACGTATAGTTTTATTACTAAGTCTACAATAGCTCTTTTATTTTTTTCAATAGTAGAGAGCAAAGCAAGGACACTCAACTACTGAGCTACACCCCCTGACTCTGTCCCGCCCCCTTCTTTAAGACAGAATCTAAATTGCTAGCTTGGTTTAGCTTGATTTTCTTGTCTTAGCCTCAGGGGCCGGGATTACAGGCATGTGCTACCATGCTCCACCAGTATGATAAATGGATACATGTACACAGTGCGTGATGATCAAATTAGTCTAGTTAGCATTTGTGTTTAACTATTTCTCTTAAGGTCGGGGGTGGGGGTGTATGCCTGGAATCCCAGCCATTCAAGGTTGAGGCAGAAGAATCACCCTGAAAAAAAAAAAAAGAATCAACCTGAGTTCCAGGTCCTCCTGGGCTACAAAGTGAGTTCAAGGCCAGCCTGAACTGCACAGTGAAACTGTGTCTCAAAAAGGCAATAAATATATAAATATTTCTCTTAAAATTCTGTTAAGATATAATAATTGTACATATTTATGAAGTACAGTGTGGTATTTCTATGCATACATGCAATGTTTGCTGATTAAATCAGGTCAATTAACATTTACTTCTCCTTATCTTGACTTTACATTTGTAGACTGAGTTCCTCTCTTCTAGCTATTCATAAAATATGTAATTGTTTATTGTGAACTGTAATCACAGTGGAATTTAGAACTTCTAAGTTCTTAGAACTTCTTAGAATTTTGAACTAGAAGTTCTTAGAACTTCTATCTGTGTTCTACTAACTGTCATCAAAACCAAAGTGACGGGGTTAGGAATTTAGCTCAGCGGCTCAGGCGCTTGCCTGTTAAGCGCAAAGTCATGAGTTCAATTCCCGGTACCAAAAAAACCCCCAAAAATGAACGAATAAAAAAGTGAAATAAAAAAGTCACCCTAGTTAGAGTGACAATTATCAAAAAAGCAAAAAATAACAAATGCTAGCAAGTTTGTGGAGAAGAGGCAACTCACATACTGCGGTGGGAATATAAATTTGTGCAACCATTAATGAGAACAGTGTGGTGGTTCCTCAAAAAACTAAAAATAGATTCACCACATGATTCTGTTACACAACTTCTAGATATTTATGCAAAGAAAATTGTATCAATAAAGCCATGTTTACTGTGCATTATTCATAATAGCTATAAGGGGGCAACCTAGATGCTTGTCAATGGATGACTGAAGACAATGTGACATACATAACCTTCATGAGTATGAATGAGTAATCACTCATACATTATAGCTATTAGTAGTAGTATTACTTATATGCTATGGAATATTATTCAACCATAAAAAAGAATTATATCATTTGCAGCAACATAGGTAGAATTGGAGGGCATTATGTTAAGTGAAATAAACCAGACACAGAAAGACACATAGCATATATTCCCTCTCACATGTGGATGCTAAAAAAAATCAATCAGAATACTGTAGAGGATAGTTAAACCAAATAATAGATAATTCCATTTTTCCTGAGAATAGGAAGATTGTTTTCAACTATTATTACGGGAAAGAACTGAAGATCTCCTTCAAGAAGAACTTCAGACTCAACTTGACTCCACTAACTCGATGTTTTGTCCTTAGTCCCCGTGAACTTTTTCACGTCTCCCATCCATTTTTTCTCCTATGCACTGTCTGTAAGTACCCATCTGTTCCCTCCCCAGACCAGTAACTGGTGGAGGGCCCAAGTCAGGATGGATTAATATTCCTGACTTCTCACCTTAACTTTGACAAAGATACCAAAAACATTCACTGGAAAAAGATAGCCTCTTTAATAAATGGTGCCAGAGCTGGGGATTTAGCTTAGTGGCATAAATGCTTGCCTGGCAAGTTCTAGGTCATGAGTTTGATCCCTGGTACCAAAAAAATAAATTAAAAAAAGGTGCTGGAAAAACTGACTCTGCACATGCCGAAGATTAAAACTGGACCCGTATCTTTGACCATGCACTAAACTAAATTCGAAATGGATCAAAGATCTAAATATTAAAACAGATATATTAAATCTTCTGGAAGATAGAATAGGTAGAACTTTTGAAGATAATGGTCATAGGCAAACACTTTACTAAAAAAACCCTGATCACACAGGAACTATCATAAAGAATCAACAACTGGGATCTCATCTTATAAAAAAGCTCTTGAACAGTAAGAGAAACAACCAACAGAGTGAAGAGACAACCTACAACATGGGAGAAAATGTTTTGCAGCTGTTCCTCAGATAAAAGATTATTATCGAGAACCTATAAAGAACTCAAAAAAATCAGTCCTCCCAGATTTAAAGACCCAATCCAAAAATGGGTATCTGAAATGAATACACACTTCTCAGATGAAGAAATACTAACAGCAAATAAATATATGAAAAAATGTTAAACATGGACCAGGGATTTAGCTCAGTGGCATAAGCACCTGCCTGGCAAGCACAAGATTGTGAGTTCAATCCCCGGTACCAAAAAAAAAAAAAAAAGTTCAACATCACTGGAGGTGCAAATTAAAACAACACTGAGATTCTGCCTCACTTTGGAAAGAGTTGGCTATTATCAAGAAATCAACCAATAACAAATGCTGGAAGGGCTGTGGGAGAAAAAGAACACTTTTCCACTGTTGGTGGGATGTAGACTGACACAACCACTGTGGAAATCAGTGTGGAGATTTCTCAAAGTACTAGGATAGAAGGTCCCATGTGACCTGGCTATTCCCCTCCTGGGTATCTTCCCAGAAGAATTAAAAACATCATACCACAGCGATATATGTGCACCCACATTTATAACAGCACAATTTATAATAGCCAGATCTTGGAAACAACCCAAATGCCCATCAAGTGAGGAATGGATAAAAAAGATGTGGTATTTTTATGCAACGGAGTAATACTTAGCCATAAAGAACAATAAACTGGAGACTTTTATAGGTAAATGGATGCAACCGGAGACCATACTTATAAGTGAAATAAACCAGATGCACATATGTAAACATTGTATTGTTTTGTATTGTATTGCATTATCTTTTGTATTGTATTTGTATTGTATTGTCTTTTGTATTGTATTCGTATTGTATTGTCTTTTGTATTGTATTTGTATTGTATTGTATTGTCTCTAGAGTGAGAAGCTGAAAGAGTAAGACACAAAATGTACAATAAATATTGTAAAATGGGAAGAAGCTTCAAAAGGAAAAAGAAACAGGGATGAGAGAATAGAGAAAAGAAGGAAGGCAAAAGGAAAGAAATATATGTATATATATAAAATAATTAAGATAGTTATACTACTAATTTATCTTAGTTTATTGAAAAGAAAGGCTTGGGCTAATATTGTCTGGACAATTAAATGCTGCTATCTTGTACTCTGAGTAACTAATTTAAAGATAACTATGGAATGTATTAACTATTGTTACCCTCTAATATTCTTGTTTTGAATATTTTCTTTTTAAAATAAAATAAAATAAAATAAAATAAAATAAAATATATTCCTGGTTTCTCAGAGCCCAGTACAGGGCCTGATACATGGGGAGTAGTCCTTATTAGCCATAAGTGAAAAAAACCATAAATCTGAATAATACATTCAGGTGATTACACATTCTTATTTCAACTCCAAGATATCTCTCTGAAAAAAAATTTTTTTTTTCTTTCCTGGCTGCAATTTTCTATTTGTAGGCTAGTGATTGCTTTCCTGAAAGACTCTAAAGTGCTGTTGAGCTGAAGGAAATTAAGTTCAGAAAGCCTGTCCTTGGCAGGGGACTCAGTCTTTTCTTTCTATTATGTCACTTTCTTTAAACAAAAAAGGATTTCAGAAACCTTTTTCAAATTGATTCTCTTGTAAACACTCAAAGAAAGAACGTCTATCCTGTGGCGGGGCTGTGATTGACTCTGAGAATAAAGTAAAGGTCTCTTAATTGTGAATACGCGAAATGTCTGAACCCTCTCGCCTACATATTTCGTATAATTGGCAACAATCTACCCTCCCTCCCACCGCGCGCCTTGATTGAGAGCTCACTTCCTATTAGAGGAAAACCAGATCACTAACCTGGGAACCTGAGTCTCGCGAGAGTTTATTTTAGCCGAGCGGGCTTCCAGAGGAACGGAAGGGAGGAAGTCTGCGTTTTCTCTCTGCTCTAGTCCACCTGGTACCTGGACGGAACACTGTGCTTGTGATTGGCCTCAGCTTTCCCCCTCCCTCTTGGGACACTTTGCAGCGTTCGAAATATTTGGGCAGATGTTTCCTGTGGAAAATATTCCACAGGGCTGCCCCTCATTATATGGGTTTCTGGTAGAGGTACCAAAGGTTTGAGGCTGCCCCCCACTTGAGATTCTGGGAGGTATATTGTACTTGAACAGATCCGTTTAATATTAGAAAACTCTTTCTTAGAAATTTCTTTGCATCATCAACAATTAAAAACCTCTTCATCAGGCACATTTTGGAATTTGTCAAACTGTTGACCTTTCCACTTAATAACAGTATAGCTTTGGACAAGTTGCTTGATGCCTTTGGAACTCCGTTTTCTTTTCTGAAAAAGAGGGTTGTTTTTGTTTTTGTTTTTGTTTTGGAAAGAACAGTTTCAATCTCCAAAGGGTTGTGATGATGTAGGAATAGAAGATGTGTGAAAATCCTGGCACGAAGTAATCTTTCATACAACTATTATGATTAGTGTTATACCCTTGAACCAAAGGTTCAGTTCTGCCCAATGTCTGAGCCAATCTAAACCAACATAGGAGCAAGTTGACCTCTTCTATTAGGGAGGGCTGAGAATTAGACGTGGTTTTGGGTAAGTCAGATGTAGAGCAGGGTTCAGTTTGTACAATTGGTCTTCAGCCAAAACTCTCCCACTTATATATGTCTATCCCATAGCTGTGAATCTGCCTAAGATCTTTATAATCCTATCACAGGTAACGAATGGGGATGGATTCTGCTCCGAACGCTACTGGCTGACATAGCTGGGAACAGAATGATAACCACAGTGTGCTCCCATCAGAATTTTAGCAGCTTCATTTGCTTAGAGTCTGGCCTCTTGCCACCCAAACCATGTATCCAGTTCATGTCTGAACTCATCTCTCTCTCTGAGCATTGTGCATTGGCCTAAGAAATTCTTGAGCCTTCTCACTTAGGTCTCCACTTCCTCTCTCTTCTCTCAGCCCAAGGGGGCAGGGAGAAAAAGAAATTGACATTTGATGTTAGGCAGTTCTACAGATGTGTTCTTTCTTCATGTAACACTAACAGCTTCATGAAATAGGTATGATTTTTCACCTTTGGTTCACTTGTGAGAAGCCTGAGGCTCAAAAATGTTACTAATTTGCCGAGAATCGTATGTAGAACAAGGGTAAAGTGAGATTTTTGAACCTAGAACTCTGCTGCCAAGGTTCTTCCCGTGACAGTTCATGTTTGTGTCCAAGTCCTTCAGTTTTGGGTCCCCAACAAACACTTTCCCTGTGGTTAGGGTCCCTCCAAGGTCCCCTTCCTCCTTTCTGCTTTGTATGTCCAAGTCATTCCTTTCCTAAGTTACTGCTTGGCTGCATGGCTTAACTCTCCCTTTTTGTCTTGACCTATTTGCACAGTAATCTTATTCCAATGCCTGCTTTATTACTGACCACGAAAGAATTTATTCATTCACTTATTCAGTCAATAAATGCAGCCAGGGTTTGTATCAGTTTTCTTGGATGACCAGAACAGAATAACACAGACTGAATAACTTACACAACAGAGCTTTATTTTCTCGTAGTTCTGGACATTTTAAGTCCAAGATCCAGGTGTCAGCAGGTTTGGTTCCTCTTAAGCCTCTGTATGAGGGTTGCATACAGAGGTCTCCTCCATCCCTTTTTTTTTTTTAATCGGTACCAGGGATCGAACTCATTGACCGCGCGCTTGCAAGGCAGGTGCTTATGCCGCTGAGCTAGATCCCCAGCCCCTCCATCCCTTCTTCAATGATCATCCCCTGTGTGTGCATACCCTTGGTATCTCTGTGTGTGTCCACATCTCCTATCTTTGTGAGCCTACTGCATCTGCTGCATTTTAACTTAATCACCACTTCAAAGGCCTCATGTTATGAGATAGTAGAGGTTAGGGTTTCAATTTGGGGGTCAAGGTGGACATAATTCAGCTCATAACAGGATTCTAAGGAGTAGGCAACAGAAACTGACTCTTGCTGATTTCAACATAGAAAGTTAGTAAAATGGCATTGAAGATTTCACAGAAGCACATGGAAGCCTTAGCAAATAGGAATGAGAGGTTAGGCAGTGAATACTCCGCCCTCATCCCAGGTCATCTCCCCACGTCAGTCTGCTGCCATGACACTGGCCTTGCCTTCTCTGTATCCTGCACGCTGCCACTGCTTTCTGGAAATTCACGACTGTCGCTGCTCCCAATATGTCAGAAGAGTGGACTCTCCATTCTCCTTGCTCCTGATTCAACATTTTGGGTGGGTGCATCTGGTTGGAGGACACACACTTACCTGTAAGGATGGGAAAACAGGCATCTGTGTTCTCTGTTTCTATATTAGGCTCTTTGCTTTTCATCACAACTGAAAGAGCTCCCCTATATGGAGAAAACACAGAGATAAGCAGGACATGGCATTTGGCTTAAAGGGTTCCAAGTCTGGTATGATGGGACACAGATGAGCAGATGGGCTCGGAACTGAATGCACTGTGACAGTGGCCGTGCTAGAAGGGCTAATAAGGAAGTGGGTATGCATGGCAACCTGCACAAGGGGAACGAGGTTAGCCAGTGTTGTCTGCACAGAGCCAGAAACACAACCTGTCAGGGTTGTGATTACTCAAAAGAGTAATCACAAAACTGTTGGAAAACTACTTTCCTCAGAGGTTTTTCGTTTTTCTGTCCCTCTAAAAGGGCCTAGGTAACCCTACTTAAGGGTTCCTTCTGTAGGTAAAGGAAAGGAAGAAACAGCCGTGTCTCATTGTTCTTAAGCAGCTTACAATCAGACTGTGGGGGGGGAGAGAGAGAGAGAGAGAGAGAGAGAGAGAGAGAGAGAGAGAGAGAGAGAGAGAGCATATAGTGTAGCCAAGGATGTGTCCCTGTGCTCCTGGAGCAGATCAGTTGGCCACTCAGACTCATTCCAACAGGCCGGCATTCCCATGATCCAGCACTGACAAGCTCAGAATGCAGATATTTTGCACACGAAGAGGGGATGCATGTCTCTGGATAGAGATCTATTATCAGATTCACATTAGTAAGCTCGGTGTGACTGATGCATAAACCAGAAGTCCATTTATTAATTTGCAAAAAAAAGTATTACTTGCAGTCAATTTAATTTGCAAAGCAGACCAGAACATTCACATCAGAAAGTCAGTGCATTGTCTCTCTTCCTCTGAGCATGTCACACAGGAAGCCAAGAATTAGAGGGTGGCCTGGCAGTAGGCCTGGCATGAGAGCAAGGGGTGTAAGTCAATCTCAGAAAACGTCTCTCTAGAAATGAGCTTAGACATTACTCACTTTTACTGTCTCTTAGCCTGACTGCCCATTAGAATCACCTGGGGGGATTTAAAAACTCATGCCTGGGACCCACTCCCTGAGATTCTGATTCATTTAATCTGTGGTAAGATCAAACGGGAATCTTATTTTCAAAGCTTCTGAGGCCAATCTAACCTGCAACAAAGGGCTACTTTCTAGGTCTTTCCAAGGAAATCATGATGTTTATGTTGTTAGCTAAAACTTCTTACACCAGGACAGTGCTGGAGGGCCCACCTCTGTGACTTTCCCTTATCAGGTTCCACAGTTGACCACTCTCCCCATTCTATTCACACAGATGTTCTCCAAAGATGATACATTAATTACAACTTACTAAACTGCAGTCAGTTTTCAGGTCCTTATGGGTTCTTTTGTGTGTGTTCTTTTACTTTTTAAAGACAAGGTCTCTCTATACTGTATGGTCCATGCTGGCCTTGAACGCACTACGTAGCCCAGGCTGGTCTTGAACTTGAAACATTCCTCTTGCCTAAGGCTCCTGAGCGCAGCAGTTACACGCACCCCCACCCCAGTATAGGACTTCAGTTTTAATATTACTCCCATATCGTCTTGATTAAAGTTTTGAGTGGTCCTTGGACATAATTTTACAAAAGGACTCTTAGTTTTCTTCGGATAGTTAACTTCATTGATGGAGACCAAACTTTATTTCAGAAGCAATCTTACTTCCAGGCTTTTTGAGGGTGTCCCACTATATACCATTAAGGATCCAAAGACAAATCCAAGATTGTGGAAATTTAAAAAGAAAGTTAATTACAATGAGTTAATGACATAGCAGTGGTTCTGTGAAGAGTAGTAGAGACACCTGAGTTCACATCATGACTTTTTTCACTTTTTCAGGGTAACATTGGGCAAAAGTCTTTATCATCTTGTAAATTGGAGATTACAATGTGTAGCTTTTAAAATGGTGGTAAAGAGGGGGCTGGGGATTTAGCTCAGCGGCATAAGCGCCTGCCTTGCAAGCAGGCAGTCATGAGTTCGATCCCTAGTACCGATAAAAAAAAAAAAAAAATTAAAATGGTGGTAAAGGGCTGGGGATTTAGCTCAGTGGTTTAAGCACCTGCCTGGCAAGTGCAAGTCATGAGTTCAATCCCCGGTACCAAAAATAAAATAAAATGGTGGTAAATAATAAAGATACTATGTGGAATATCCTTGGCATTCAATGAGGGTAAGTATTCATGGTAATGAGGGAATCTGTCTCCAAAGCTCAGGGACTATTTCCTCAGAACTAAATTCCCTCTATTGTTTTTTAGAGTAAATAATTTTCTTTTTTTTTTTTTTTTGGCACTGGGGATCGAACTCACGACCTTGTGCTTGCCAGGCAGGCGCTTAAGCCACTGAGCTAAATCCCCAGCCCGTAAATAATTTTCTTGTGCTTCTACTTTCTATCCTCACACAATCACTAAACATAATTTACTTTCTCCCTCTTTTTCCCTCTCTCTCTTTCTCTTTCTGGAGATTCAGGTCTCACTATTTTTCGTTGCCCAGGCTAGCTTTACACTTACGAGCCTCCTGTCTCAGCCTTCCAAGTAGCTGAGATCACATGATGTGTGCACTGCCACAGCTACTGTATTTCCATGAAAATAAGATCGAGTCTTGGGGACTGGGGTTTAGCTTAGGCATAAGCACCTGCCTGGCAAGGGCAAGGTTGTGGGTTCAATCCCAGGTACAAAAAAAAATCGAGTCATTAATTTTTCCTCCAAAAGATGCAATAGAGATTATTTTCAAAAGATGTCTTATTTTTTAATATATAACAAGCTACATTTATTCACCTACAACAATCCACATTTATTCATTTAGTAGTGTACAAAAATCTATATTTATTCAAATATAATCATGTCACCTTTTTCCGTGAACATTGTTGTAATGCTCCAAACCCTGAATTCTGGCCTTAATTTTTTGTGACTCCATCTCCTGTAGAACGATTACCCCCAGCCTCTCATGTCCAGCAACAGAGCTCTCCTTGAATAAGCGCTCCTTGCCCATGTAGCCTGCTCCTAAATCGGCAACACAGGTGTCAGTGATTTTTTTTTTTTTTTTGGTACTGGGGCTCGAACTCACAGCTTCACACCTGCCCAGCAGGTACTTAGGCTGCTGAGCTAAATCCCCGGCCCAGCTATCAGTGATTTTATCCCATGAATTCTTCACCAAAGTCACAACCTCTTGCAGGCTGGGCTTCCCAAGGTTTCCATTAAAGCAAGGGTGAACTAAAGACTTACAAGACAGGAGTGGCAACAAAAATGATGACATTTAAGAACGGTGGCCCACGCAAAAGTGACAAAAAATTCCAGGCACCAAAATGTTGCAAATGTTTATTTCACATAAGTGCATTAAATATGTCCATTACAACACATGTGTTGAATTGTGAAGATTAGTGTTAGATACAAACACATCCGTTTATTATCAAGTGCACACATTATTCATGCAATGTATGTATGCTTGGATCGATCATTTGGCAATTCATCTAGATTTCATCTGTTTACATAGGCATTTACCTCTCAACCAAAGGCATCCACTTGGATGTTTACAAGTAATTACAATGTATATTATCATTTATTTTCAGTATTAATGGCAGGAATATTATTTATTTATATTTAATTATATGTTAATATTATTTTATAGTTCAACACGTCATATGTTGCAGCAGATGTACTAAATGTGTCTGTCTGTCTGATGATATTAATGGGGGCTTATTTTGGAGTAGGGCTTGTACTACCAGCATCCTGAAAAATCATGTGCGGGCTTATTTTCCAGTTAGATCTTATGGTGGAGGAAATAGGGCAGCTAACAGAACACTTGACACTAGATTGGGATTTAGGGGTTTCCCTGCTCACCAAGCAACTCTCCAATAGATACCAGCTGGGTCTTTTGTAATTTAACTCAGTCCTTTCACTACCTGATCTCAAAGGTTGAGGGAACCATTTCACAAGACTGTCCCCTACTTTAGATGGCAGTCACAAGTTCCAGGTTCCGAACTGGCTAGAAATTGAGGTTTTCCTGTTTGCCAGAACATCTAGCAGAATTCATAGAAATGCTTTTTTGTTTATTAGTTTTTTGAGACAGAATCTCTCTACGTAGTTTAGGCTGACCTTAATCTCACTATGTAGCCCAGGCTGACCTCAAACTCATGGCAATCCCTCTGCCTTAGCCTCCTGAGTGCTGGGATTACAGGCATGTGCCACCATGGCTGGCTGAGAATTTTTTTTTTTTCACTCATTTATTACACAGGACATTGTAAAGGATACAAATGAACAGCCAGCTGAAAGAGATACACAGGGCAAGGCAATGTGGAAAATGGCTAGGAGATTCTGTCTTTCTCAGGTTCTCCACCTTCTAGGATCTTCCATGTGTTCAGCTGTCTGGAAGCTCCTAGAAGCTGATCCTTCTGGGTTTCTAAGGAAACTTCAGTGTGTAGCATGACTGCTGGTGATCAAGTCACCTCACAACTTAACTTCCTTTCCCGGAGGTGTGGGGCTCAAAATCTCAACCCTCTTAATCATGCCTTGGTCTCTTGAGTCAGCCTATCTTAAAGCTCTCTAGAGACCCCCAGTCACCAGTTACCTCACAGCATACAAAACACACCGAACGCTCACACTGGTGGGGAGCCTATGGCACATGTGCTACAGCAGACTGTTTGTATCACCAAAAGCTCTAAGAGGGTCCCCATCACCGCTCTAGAGATTCCAAGGGTTTTAGGAGCTATATGTCAGGAAACCCAGATAAGACTAAAAAATTTATATAGCTTTAAAATGATAGGTTTTCCACATCCTCTAATGATACTGTTATGGTTTAAACCTAAAATGTCCCCAAAGCTTCAGGCACTCACAGGTGGGGGAAGGTGCTTGGATTATAGGGGCTCATAGCTGGCTTGCTATCAGGACATGGGGTCAGGTTGGAAGAGGAGAGTTTTGAGAGTGGACTGGAAGAGTTTATTTCCCCCACCCCCACTCCCTTTCCATCCCCTCCTCCCTGCACTTTCTGCTTCTCCTCTGATGACGTGAGGAGCTTTCCTCTGCTCCTGGACCTCTGTCATGCCATCCTGCTGTGGAGTCAGCCTACTATGGACTGAAACTTCTACAAACTGTGAACCAAAATAAATCTCTCTTCCTTTAAATTGTGGGTGTTGGGCCGGGGATTTAGCTCAGTGGCTTAAGTGCCTGCCTGGCAAGCGCGAGGTTGTGAGTTCAATCCCCGGTACCAAAAATAAATAAATAAATAAATAAATTGTGGGTGTTGGGTAATATGTCCCAGCAATAAGGAAAGTAACAAAGGCAGACATCTTTCTGGCACCAGAGTTGGTAGAGTTCTTTTATTCATCTCTCCATCCATTTATGTAACAGCTTCTCACAGGGCATCTTCTTTGCACAAGGCTGTTAGCATTGGTTGTTTTCATGAAACTCTCATTGCTAGAAAAAAGCAATTATGACGCAGTGTGACAGATCCCCTAAGATTCTCAAAAAGAAACCTATTAGCTTTCCATTTTGAAACTTTCCATTTTGAAGCTTCTCTCATTTATCCTCACTAGTTCTGATGGTGATCAGTTTTAGTTAGAATAAGATGGTAATTTTTTTTTTAATTGGGGATCGAACTTATGACCTTAAGCTTGCCAGGCTGTGATTGTGTTGCTGAGCTCTATTCCTGGGCCTAGGAGGTAAATTTTTTGCAAGACAAGACTTATAACTAGATGAATTCTAAAATGATAGTGCCTAAATTTCTACAGTATCGTTTACTGTTTTAACTAAATTATTTCCTGAAAAAAGTCAAAATTCAGACATTTCAGATTGAATCTGAAAAATAACTGATTTTTCAAATGCCAAATAAAACTGGGGGGATATTATTAAGAACAGAAATGAAGAAACGTAAAACCAGAACAAAGAAACAAAGAAATCACTATATTAATGCAGATATACAAAAGAACTGAAAAGAGGAAAGGGTGGTTGGCCATTCAATAAAACTCTCTCAATGTGTTCTTCAAAAGAGCCACCAAGTGAGGGTGACAGTTATAATGTCCCTGAAGTGAGAGCTGGGCCACCCACTTTCCTTTTTCTTTAGGATACTGCCTACACCCATAATAGCTACAAATGACTAACAATAATCTTCAGAGTTGGCAGTGCTTAGAAAAAATACAGAAGATGATTCACACAAAGGGCTACTATTAAGACAATTATTCAAATGAACAAGCCAGAATTATATATATCAACATGATTAAATCCAAAAAGCAAACATCAAATAAAAATCAAGCTGTAGAAAAATATTTACAGTATGAAACCATGCACATAAAGTTAAGAAACATGCACAGTATCAATATCAACTCATGTCTAAAAAACATAGATACGGAAATACAGATGTGAGTACATATGTAGGCTAGTATACATATAAATATTCCCTCACTCTGTCTCCTGGGAGGGCCTAGAACCAGTGATATCCCAGTAACAATGAACATCACTGGTTCTCAGTTCTTGGTTTGAAAATACTAGTCTTCAAAAAAGAGAATCAAGATTCCTTGGATAGATTCCAGGGTTGAGGCAAAGAAAACGCAAAGCCTGGAGTATCTTGCCGTGCCAGGATAGGAACCGGCCAAAAAGACACAGAAGCCTGGAGAGAGGGGCTCCTAATAGCCCAACGCTGGAGCCATCTGATCAACAAAAGAATCATACTGTAGAACTATAAGAATGAAATAAATATCACTGAGTCTTACTGATATAAATAAGCAAGCAAATAAGGAGGAAAAAACATGCTCCTTTACAGAAGAATTTTAAATAAGATTCAAGATACAAGGGCTAAGAAGAAAATAGAGCAGAACCTGGAGCTTGGGTACTGATGGTAGTGATAAGGAAGTGAACTTCCTCACAAAAGGGTAAATATCTTTTTCCATCTCAATAGACTGAGAGCTCTTTGAGAGTAAGAACTTTGGTTTCTCCACACACCTAACCTCTTTCCTCCTACTAAAGCATACTAGAAAGGTAATAGCATCTGAAGAGGTTCTGGGATAGTCAGGGTCCAGAAGCTACTCTGTTCTGATGCTCCTGGCAATGCTACAAAGGAATGGTGAGTTCTGGACCTGTCTCATTACAGGAAGCCTTTGAAGAATCAGGAAAGAGGACCTGATGCAAGAGATACCTTGAAAGCTGCTGTATGAAAATTAAGCTCACAGGAGACTTTGATGGCAACAAGGGGATCACCAGAAATGGTTCAAGGGTAAAGGACGAAGTGTTATGAACAGAACCTATGTAAACGATAAAAGCATTATTTCTTTACCTATTTGCAGAGCAACAGCCCTTTTTTTGCCTTGCCCTGCCCTGCCCTGCCTCACTCCCCTCCTCCTTCCCCTCTTCTCTCTCCCTTCCCTTTTTCACTCTCCCTCTCCCTCTCCCTCTGGTGGTACTAGGAAATGAACACAGGGCCTCATATACGCTAGATCACTACTCTACCACTGAACTACATACCCATCTCACAACTCTGATCCTTGGTGGTACATGGAAAATGCTTCTAAGTCACTGTGATAGTTAACTGTGGTGTCAATTTGAGTAAGAAATGGCCATAGCCAACTGATGGGTTTACTTAGTTCTGGGTGTGTCTGGATAATGGACTTCCTGAAGACTAGAGACCAACCCTGAGCATGGGTGGCACCAAACAGTAGTCTTAAAGCCTGAGTGGAATGAAAAGGGAAGGGAAGAGGAAGTCCTGCTTCTGTTTCTTCTTGGTGAAGCTGTAGTCCTTACTAAAGTCTTTGGATGTCCTCTCTTGGCTTCCAGCACAGACCGTGATATGGACTCACATGGGACCTTGCAGTGAGCTCCAGGCCTTTGACTGGATCCTTCAGATCTCTAGCACACAGACAGCCCTTATATATTCTTTCACACCTGATGGTGAAGATCTACAGGTGGCCACTGTAAATCTAATATATATATATATATATATATATATATATATATATATGAATCATATATACATGTATTAAATGTCTCTCTAGTGAACACTAATGTAGTCATTAAATGGTGATTCACTAGTTTGAATTAGTTCCTATCTGTCATGATCCCATACAAAACCTTTGTAAGCTGGGCCTCTAAAACTTTACTTTAAAAAAACAAGCCAAATTTTGTCCAGGGAACAGAGAGTTATTTAATATTGACTAGAGCAAAGAGTGTGGAACATGAGACTAAACTGAGAGACTGGTGGCAGGTATGGTGTTGCATGCTGTAATCCCAATACTTGGGAGGCTGTGGTAGGAGGATTGCTACAAATTCTAGGCTAGCCTGGGCTACAAAATGAGTTCAAGGCCAGCCTAAACTGCACAGTGGAACCCGCTCTCAAAAAAGCCAAAAAACAAAAAGAAAGGAGACATTTTTGGGAATTCACAGGAGAGATAGTTAAGAAAATTATTTCGTATATCATCTTTTATATTATTTCATATTGGTTCCAAATTCTTATTAGATGAGTCAGTTATAGACTACATTTATTTGTAGACACAAAAAATTTAGCCATTTAGACTACAGTTTCTTTTATAGTTTTTGCTTTTGATTTCTGTCTTCCTTTCCTTTTCCTTTTCAAATCTTGATCATCCTGTAGGGTTCTGCTCAACTGTTCCCCTCCCATTTGATCCCACACAGAGCCAGAAATCTTTCCCTGCATGCCTCTGAAGGATGTGATATATCCCTACTAGAGCATTTATCATATTACATTATAAATGTTTGTTTTCATAAATTGGGCATGGTGACAGATGCTTGTAATCCTGGTATCCCGGGAAGTGAAGACAGGAGGCTCACAAGTTTGAGTCCAGTTTGGGAAATTTAGGATTTAGTGAGATCCTACTCAAAATTTTTAGAAGGGCTGAGGCGCAGTCTGAAGGCTTTGGATTTAATTTCCAGTGTTGTACAACAAAACAAAACAGCAAACAAAAATTTTAAAAAGCCTGAGGAAGTGAGACTTTAGGGAAGACCAAATTTGTCTGTGACGATTCCCTGGTTCATGGGGAAGCACTGTAGTCTATTGATCAAAAGCCTGGATCCTGACTTTAACTGCCTACTTTGATCCTGGCTTGGACAATTAGTAGCTGAAAATTACATAATTTCACTGTGCTTCATTTTCCTTATCTGTAGGCTAGAAATGATAATTCATAGGATCATGTGAAGATTAAACAAGTTAATATTTGTAAAGCACTTGGAAAAGAGCCTAGAGTTAAGCAGTGTTAAGTATTTGCTATTATTATCCCTCCATTCACCAGAACTTATATTGAGGGCCAAGTACTATGATAGATCCTGTGAAAATGACATGTGGCTTTGGCCAGAGAGGAGAATAAAATATGGTGAAGGAGAAGACTCATAAATAACAAAAAGTATAACAATGCCATCAAGTGAGGTGATATTTGGTAAGTGCCACAGAGTCAAACAAGAGGAAGTGACTCATACTTACTAAAAAAAGCCAAAGGAGGTTTAAGAGAAGAGGATGCGTTTAATTTGGGTGATGCAGAATGAACAGTTTGGCAGCAAAGAAAATCAAGATGGTTTTATCAAGCCAATGAAGCACCATGTTACAGAGATCTAGTAAGATGCAGAGCCTAAGCACATTTAGGAAATGGCAAGAAAGACAGATGCCGTGATGTGCACCTGGAGTCCCAACTACTTGGAGGTGGGAAGGAATGCAAGAGCAGGAGTCTGAGGCCAGCCTGGGCAACACAGCAAGGGAAGAAGGAACTAGCATGGGCTCTTGGGCATCTGTTATGTTCCAGGGTCTGTAACAGGCTCTTTTTATGTTATTCCTTTTATTTTGGGGGGGGGAACCATAGAAGGTGGGAGTTATTAACCAAATTTTAGGGATGAGATTAGCAGAATGACTGAGAGACTTGCTCACAATCATAGAAAACAATGAGTGTAAATCTGAGTCCAAATCTATGTGACTTCACAGTTTGTGTTTATTCTCTGAGTATAGGATGTTGCCAGGCTAAGCATGGCCTTGCAATTTTTCAGCATGAAGATATATATATATATATGTAAATTTTAATACTATTAGATGGCATTTGATATTTCTCAGGTTCTTTCATAGAACAGACTGACCATAAATTAAACTGTTAATGCCATCTCAAGGTTACAGTTATAATTGATTATTCTTTGATGATCTGTTAGAGGTTTGTTTGTTGTCTTGTACTGTGATTCTCAAACTATGTGGAGGAGATCTGTGCTGCTGTAATCAATTTAAAGGGCACTACAGGATGTTTTCAAATGTTAAGAAAAAAATTCAGTATTTCTCAGATACCCCATAAAGTCAAGCTCAAATTTTCAACATTAGATGCTAGTACATGCCTCTGGATGCCATGTTTGTGTGAAGTTAGGTTTTCAGAGGTTGCTGTAATAAAAAAAAGTACCAGCAGGGCCTGGTGGTGCACACCTATAATCCCAGCACTTGGGAGGCTGAGGCTGGAGGATCATTGAAAGTGGCAGTATAAAATTTGATCCTAAGAGCTGGACATGGTAGCACATGACTGTAATCTCAGCACTTGGGAGGCTGAGGCAGGAAGGAAGACCACCATGAGTTCAAGGGTAGTCTAGGCTGCCTAGTGAGACCCTGTCTCAAAAAACCCAGTCATCATCATCATCTTTTAATGCCAAAGTTTGAGATGTGAATTGCCCAACAGGTGCATGTATATCCCATTAATAATTATAAATATTTAAGCACAAAATATTATATATTTCAATTGAATAATAAATTTTTGATATGTAAATAGACTATGATATGTAAATATGACTAAATAGATTTAGCTACTTACTGAGCAAAATTGTTTCTGATTTTTTTACTTGGGGTTTTATTTGGGGAGGTGCCATGAAACAATTCCTGAGACATTAAGGGACCTTGAACGGAAAGACTAGGAACATTTATCTCACAAAGATGGGGTTTAGATTGTCTATTCTCATGGCTCTGTGTGTGTGTGTCTGTGTGTGTGTGGTCTCGTACACGCTATGCAGACTCTGCCACTGAGCTATACATCCCTGGCCCTTGTTTAATAGCTTTTTATTGTTTTCTTCTTTGCTATATCTTAGCACTAGTTGCCAATGTACCCACTCCTGTTAATACTCAAAAAGCAATTATAGTTGTAGATACTTTATTATATGCTAGCTCATTTAATCCTTATGACAACTATGTGAAATAGGTTCTGTTACCTATGTGAAATAGGTAGTTATTATTTTTACAGATGAAAAGATTGAGGCAAAAAGGATAAGTACCTTGTTCAGATTTTACACAGCTGGAAAGCAGCCATGTGTCTGTTTAAACTTGCAGTCTGCCTCCAAAATACTGTATGTGCTCTTAACCACTATAATATTCTATCTCCCCAGCCCCCACCTTTAACTCCAATGGCTGCTTATTGTTTTTCCCTGTTACAGGCACTGAAACTATATATCCAAGCTTGGAACTGCCCTCCAAGTTTAAAATCAAAGTTCAAAGTCCCTTCTGGGAGGAGAGTTCAGGTACTAGAGATCCAGCACACAGTGTTTACAGATCGCTCCTCTTCTCGGACTCCCCTACAGCTACTGCAGCCTGCAAAGTGGGCCGTGGGGACAGAGTGGATATTTATTGGATGACACAGGATGTCTCAGGCCTGCACATTTCTCTGGAGGTCCTTGATGGATCAACAAGTTGCTTTTCTCTGGAAACAAAAAAGTTTCCAATACTCCATTCACAGTAGAGGAAGACAAAAGCAGGTGGAAAGAACATGACAAAAGGAATTAGGATTATCTGCAGCTAAGTAGAGCCATATTAATTCACAAAGAAAAATGTCATTTCAGGGGGCAATAAAAAATTAGAAGGGGAAGCTTTGCAGACTTATTGGAGGAAGCAAACTTCCTCAGAATATGATTAAGACTACTTAAAGTGAACCTCAAGCAAATGCAACCATGGAGATTTAGATAATAGGCCTGCATGGAAGAGAATCAATAGAATGTAGTATAAGAACGAAAGTCTAAATCAGACCAGAAGAATTCACATCGTTTATGAGCTTTCTCTCATTTTTCTAGGGAGGAAGAACTGGAAGTTTAACACAAAAAGGACTGAAACACCTTCAGAGATCATTATTCAAATTCATGCATAGGTCAATCAGTAAACTGTGTACTCTGATTTCAGAACATGGGATCAGTCTTTCCTAGTGAATGATTTTTGTGAGCTTCGAAAAGTCTCCAGGAAACAGTCCCTCTGTGTAGGATTTATAGAAGACAATCTGGATGTTAAAATTCTTATTCCCTGAGGTGGAAAAAGGAGAAGTTTTCTTTTTAGTGTGAGTGTAAGGTTCTGAACATAAATGTTTCCACAATGTTGAGTATGTTCCGGGTTCTTGCTTGCAAAGCTGGTTGAGGGCCAGATTCTGGATAGGTGGAATTTATAGCAACATTGTGTCCTAGATTTTTGAGGGCAGCCCCAGATTTGAAATATTTTATCCTGTTGTGACTATAGTAGAGCTAAACTTGTACTCTCATATTTACACAGAAAGGAAAATA
>PVJX010029525.1:0-22828 GCA_004027295.1 Dolichotis patagonum | reverse complement strand
CACAGCAAGGCGAGGTCCTCTGCAGCCTCTGTGCAATCTCTGCCCCTGGCCTGGGATGCTGTTTCCTCCCCTCTCCGGTCTGATTCCTGATCATCCTTCAGGTCTCAGCATGGGCGCCACCTCCTTAGAGGCGGGAGGCGATGAACCCCTGGGTAACACACACCCTGGCCTCCCAGGGTCCTCCCATTTCTGTACCTGTGTCTGTCTTTCCAGTTCTCAGCAGCAGCTGTAGTTAGTGCAGAGTTCTCCAGAGTAGAATCAAATAAATAGTATCATCCTCTCCCTCCCATCCCTCCGACTCCAAGGTAACCACTGATAGAAGCGTCTTGATTTCTTTTTTCAATCCTAGAATTGAACCTAGGGCCTTTGCAGTGAGCTACATCTCCAAGCCCTCTCTCACCCTTCTTGCTTTATTTTTTAATGTGACTGAGTCTTGTTGAGTTCCTAAACCGTCTGAGCTGGGTTCCAACTTTGGACCCTCCTGCCTCAGACACCGCTCCGAAGTACTGGGATGAAAGGGTGTAGCATCATACTGTTCCAGAGAACTGAGCTGGATAGAAATACTACAGGCGGTCAGACACGGCTAGGCCCTTAAAGGAGCCAGTGCAGAAGGGCAGATACCTTGCAACTGTGGGGGAGACAGACGCCTCCTGCTGTGGGCCAGGCCTCAAGACACAAGATCAAGCAAATACACCCACATCCTAAGGACTGATATTCTAAATACTTCTCTCACCCTGAGGAAGCCAGGAGTCACTAACCCAACCCCCTATGGGAAGAGTCACTGCTTGCTACTTGCTACATGACTCACTTGCCCATTTGTCCCCAATTTAGTCAGTTTTACCTGAGCCACTAATTGTACTGGTTGACCATAGTTCTGGCCCACCTTATGCCCACCTTGCGAGTTCCCATTTTGGACCCCAGCTTGCCTCCTGGTTTTGCTCTATAGAAGTCCCTAGAAAAGACAGTCTTTGGCAACCCACTCGGGACCCCTTCTGTCTCTCTCAGACAGAAGCTCCCCTCTCTCTCTAAATATACTCTGCTCTTAACCTCCGTTGTTCCTAAGTTTCATTCATTAATTTTAAACAATAGGGACTCAACAGCACATCCAGGAGGTGGGGAGTATCGTTCCCCTATATCAGTACCAGTTGATGAGAGCTTATTTTGTCTCCTTCCGAAATTGAATAGCTCTCTAAAAATAACCATAAATAAGTATTTGTCCCTTTCTACAACTTGGTTGTTTTTTTTTTTTTTTTAATCAGTACTGGGGATCGAACTCACGACTGCCTGCTTGCAAGGCAGGTGCTTATGCCGCTGAGCTAAATCCCCAGCCCCGGTTGGTTGTTTTTGTTTTGGGATGTTTTGTTTTGTTTTTGAGACCGGTGCTCACTACTGGCCCAAGCTGGCCTTGAACTTGCTACATAACCCAGGCTGGCCTCAAACTCATGATCCTCTTGACTGCCCAGAGTGTTGGGATGACAGCGTGGGACACCTCATCTGGCTGGGACTTGTTTTAAAAAAAATTTATTGTCTTAGCCTTTTTTTTCCCTCTTTTTGAGCCAGTTCTTACTAAGTTGTCTCAGTCTCCTGGGTTCAAGTGATCCTTTTGCTTCAGCCTTTTTTTTTCCCTTACTTTTTGAGACAGAGTCTCACTGTGTAGTTCAGGCTGGCCTTGGACTCACTGGGTAGCCTGGGCTGACCTGGAACTTGCAGCAATCCTCCTGCCTCTGTGCTTCAGTCTCTTGAGTAGCTGGGATTACAGGCATGGGCCACACACCTGACGCTCATCATAACCGTTTTTCAGTGCTGAGTTCAGGAGTGGGAGTGGTGTTTGTTTGTTTGTTGCTTTTGAGACGAGGTCTCGCTATGTAATCCAGACTGGCCTTGAACTCTCAGCAATGCTCCTGCCTCCGCCTCCCAAGTGCTGGGATTACAGGCATGTGCCACTAAACTCAGCTAAATTCAGTGGTGTTATGATCATATTCACAACCAGTCTCCAGAACTTCATCTTGTAAATATGAAACTACATCCATGAAACACTTCCCCATTTCTCCCCCTCTCCAAACCCCTAGCAACCACCAGTCGACTTTCTGTCTCTTTGAATTTCAACCCCTCCCCCACTTTTTTTTAAACATAGCAGCATCTCTTTCCATACGGGCACATCCGAGGCGGCTCACTGTGACTAACGCTGGTATTTACCCAGTGCCCTATCAGGCGACGGTTGTGCCCAGCTTTTTGCTATTTTCAGCGATGCTGCAATGCTGAGGTTAAACGCTCAGGAATTCCAGTGCAGAGAGTGCAGATTCCCACTCTGGTAAATCGCTGCTGCAAGCGACCCACGGGTAAATACTGTGCAGTCCCGGAACAGGTGGGACTGGCCTTGGAAGGGAGTCGGTGGCTTCCCTCGCTCGTCCTTTCCTGGGAAGAGGCGTCCAGTCTGGGGACTCAGTGCTGCTGGTGCGTAGACAGAGGAAGTTGAATTCAAAAGCCAGATAATGAGTGGACTTGGGAAGAAGCTGGTTGCTGTGGCAACCTGATTCCCTTGCTGCCAACAGAGGGTTCTCTTCTTTCTCTGCACCTGGCAGGAGCTCCTTTCCCTCACATCACTTAAGGAAGAAAGAGCAGAGTTTGTGTTCTTTTATTGAGATCAGCAGAGTCTCTGTTAGTGGCCAACTGTCATTGTGTGATGCTCGGTGTCCTCTCGGGCACAGCGCAGGCTGAGCCCTACCCCACCATGGGTAGATGGCACCTGGCTGTCTGGACCAAAGCACTGATGTCATGGACCACGATGTCCCCAGGGATGCCAAGTGTGCCACCCTCCCAAGGATACTGGTCTGTCCCCTTCACAAGAGAAGCCTTTCTAGAGTAGGGGGTGATGGCACACGCCTGTAATCCCAGCACTCGGGAGGCTGAGGCAGGAGGACTGTTGCAAGTTTGAGACCACCCTGGGCTGCAAAGTGAGCTCAAGGCCAGACTGAACTGTAAAGCAAGACCCTGTCTCAAAAAGATTAAAAAAAGAAAGAAAGAAAGAAAGAAAGCAAAGAAAAGAGAAAAGCCTTTCTAGATTGTTCTTTAAGAACACCAAAGGTGCATGGCTGGGAAGTCTGCTTGCCAATGGCCCTGATGTCAGCTTGCAGGGTCTGTGTCAGTTGCCTCAGCTCTGAAAGGCCAATGCAGAGGAAACTGGGACAGCAGGACAGATGGACAGACGGGTGGCAGCGTCAAAGCATAGTGCCTTCCCCTCTACCTGCAACAGGCTGGGTGCTAGGCTCACTGTCACTCGCCCTTCTGATGCTTTCCATGGTTCCGTAAGTGGACAGAAGCTGCCCCCACCCCGTGTCCATAAGAATGAAAAGTGGATGGCCCTGAAGCAAGGCCAGCAGATTGCTGTAGCTGCTGGTTTCAAACAGGAGCCTAAACACAGAATTCTTTATGTGTTCTGATGGCCATTTCAGAACTTTGGAAATGGAATGGTCAATTCATCAGAAAGAAATAGCAGGTGAGTATGGAGGACTTTGGGGGGCCTACAGGGGAGAGACCCTGGCGCCTCAGGACCTGCATCATGCAGTTGACTCGGGATGCCGGGAGAACAAGGAGCTCTTTCCCTCTCTGAGGAGGCGACTGAGAGTGTGGCAGACTTTCGCCAGCCCAAAGGAGAGAGACCCTGGTGTGTCGGGTCCTGCACTGTGTGGTTGACTCCGGGTGCTGGGAGAACAAGGAGCTCCTTCCCTCTCTGGGAGGTGGCTGTGACTGTGGCCTACTTTCGGTGACCTGAAGGAGAGAGACCCTGGCACGTCGGGACCTGCACCATGCAGTTGACTCATGATGCCGGGAGAACAAGGAGCTCCTCCCCTCTCTGGGGGGCAGCTGTAATCCTGCTGATACGCAGGCTGAGAATCAGACATCTCATGTCATCCTGTCCCATGTCCCCCCCCACCTTAGCAAGTGGGAGCCAGTGAACTACACATCTTGTGAAAAGATTGGCTATGTTATTTAGTATGAGCTCTCCATATGCAAAGATGTGGACAACCATTTGTAAGAAAACAAGAGACAATATGACAGATAGTGAAGATCTCTGGTTGTATAGCTTTGAAATTTATGCTTTCTTAAGTCCTGTTCTGTTCTGTTTTGTTGTGTTTAATTTTACCCCCTTTAAAATAAAATTAGGGCTGGGGATTTATAGCTCAGCGGCATAAGCGCCCGCCTTGCAAGTGCAAGTTGTGAGTTCAATCCCCAGTACCAAAAAATAAATTAATTAATTAATTAAATTAAATTAAATTTTATATATATGGAAAAGAAAGTGCTCTAAAAGATATAACTGAATGTATGTTTAAGTGTATAAGATAGATGACCACATTACTGTTTTTCTTGGATTGTTGAGCAGAACTGTTAACAGTCTCACTGTTTAAATGTCTACTTTGTGTACTTTAATTTTGTAACTTTAACAACTATTTCCAGTGATGACAGTATGTAACCTATCAAGTGGCGATTTCTTAGTGTTTTTGTTTTTGTTTTGTTGTTATTGTGGTTCTTTCATTTTTTTGCCTTTGGAATTCTGTATTGTTGCTACCCTTTTTCTGTTTTGTTTGGTTGTTTTCTTTTTTGTTTTTTCTCTTTAAATAAAATTTTTTTTAAAAAGAATGAAAAGTGGGGCTCCAGCTCTGTGAGCTTAAGTGATTTGCCTGAGATCTCTGTGCAGAGTCGGAACCCTGGCCTGCGTGGACCCCGGGGTCACACCACCCACACACACTGTGAAATGACTCAGACTCGAGAGCCAGGCGGGGGGGGGGGGATCCCTCGTCTTGGGTACAATGATGATTAAATATCTCTAAGCAGCAGTGGGGTTTGCTGATGCCCTTCTTAGGGCTGCTTCACCTGAGGGTCTCCAGCTGCCGCGGCAGGGTGCAGAGGGGATTGGGCCCAAATCCATACAAACTGCAGACTCCTTGACCTTGTCTGAGTCTCAGCCTCGGAACAGAAACATGGGCCAAGAGTGACTCAGATATTTCGTTTTGCTATTAGATTCAGAGGCCCATGGGGGATTAAGCAGGCCTTGGTTTTAAATTATACCTGAACAGCTCTAGACTCCCTTGAGTGCCTCCTTGGGGACCTCTCTGATGTGGGCTTTCCTGGAGTAGGGCTCTTTCCCTTGATTTTTTTTTTTTTCTCTTGAGACAAGGACTCACTACACAGTTCAAACTGGCCTTAAACTCACTTTGTAGCCCAGGCTGGTCTCAAACCCACAGCAATCCTCCTGCCTCAGCCTCTGGAGTGCTGGGATTACAGGAGCACTCACCATATCTAACTAGGCGGGGTGATTTTTTACATTTGTCTTCCTCCTGTCCCAAAGGCAGCCAGGCCTCAAACCACTCCCTGGAGACTTGGCCATTTCCACAGTTACTGTCCCACCTGGGGGCCTGGAAGCAGCCTCCTCTGCCTGGAAAGACCGCTGTCTGCTCCGGGGCCTGAGTCACAGAGGCGTGGGGAGTAGGGTCATGCATGAGGAAACAAGGAAATCAGGGGGGCAAGTGTGACTTCCTTACTTCCTGTAATAGATTTGATGAGCCCCTACTGGTTCATGGTACTTCAGCACATTCCAATTAAATAGCCCCTCCTGGATGAGTGTCTGTGTGGCAAATGTTTATTTGTTCATTTTGGGTGGGGGAAGTTTTGTTTGGGGTTTTTGTTTTGTTTTATGAGACGAAGTCTCACTAAGTTGCCCAAGCTGACCTCAGACTTGAGATCCTCCTGCCTCTGCTTCCCAAGTAGTGGGATCTCAGGTATGTGGCACCACAACCAGCTCAGATGTTAAATGTCCTCCTATAACCATTCTCCTTGAGTGATCACCTGTGGCCCTTCGGAGTGACCCTTGACACTCTGTCCAAGGAGTGCTTATGACTCAGTCCCAGGCACCAGGTCCCCACAGATTCTGATCTTTTTTTTTTGCCCCAAGACTCTGGGGCCATCTAGGTCCTTCTTCATCTCCAGGAGCCCTTGTCAGACCCCAGGGGGATTTCAGGAGACCCCGTGGTCATAGGGAGCCAGGCCATCTCCTCAACCCCTGCCCCTCTTCTTGCTGGACAGTGTCTTGCTCAATGCAGGCTCCTGCAGGGTCAGAGAGAAAAGAGGGCTTTGGAGTGTCCCTTCACCTCTCCTCACACCCCCGCCCCCTGCCAAGTACTTAAGATGTATGTGTGCCACTTCCTGTGTCCTCTGCTTCCAGCTCTCAGGGTTGCCGATAGCCACCCCCCTGCCCCTATTCAGAGTCTTCTCACTCTGGACACACAGGGAAGCTCAGGAACCCCATCCACCAGGCCTGGATGCTGGTGTTGGCATGTGCTTATTTCTTCAGAAAATCCTCTTCTGTCTTGCCAAAGACTGGCTTCCTACGCCATTCCTTGCTTTACCGAGGAATACTTTTTTTTGGGGGGGGGTATGTTCACAGCTGAACACAGACATTCTCCTTCTCTTTGCATCCCTGATCTTCTCCAAGCAATCAGATGCTGCTGGCAGAAGACAAGGGGGAGCAACACAAAGGGAATACAGACAGGCTCAAAGTGTACACAAGGGCGTTCAATGGTGTCCCCGCCCTTGTGTGTCTGACAGGCGGTGGTGAGGCTCCTCCTAGCCCCGAGCATCTGTAAACCTGTGGATCCTGTCCTTGCAACCCTAATGACATAAGGAGTCTTGTTTCATTTGTGAAGTTTTTCTAAAAAGACTTTTTGAGGAGTTGGGTGTAAGGATACGTGCCTGTAACGCCAGCACTTTGGGAAACTGAGGCAGGAGAATTCAAGTTTGAGCTCAGCCTGAGTAGTCGAGCCTGAGGTGGCAGAGATGGTGTAGACAGGCTGCACTGCTTGCTGGAGGGACCTGAGGGAAGCAAGGAGATGGAGGCCGAGCGAGGGCAGAGATACCCAGGCATGACTTTTGGGAGCGCTTCACCTAAAAGGTGCTATGGTGTTTACAGTTCTTTAGTTCCTTCAGATGATATTTCGTTTTAATTTCATTTTATTATATTATTTTATTTTAGTGGTACTGAACTCCAGGCCTTTGCACTGAGCTATTACCCACACCTCACACGTCACACCACACATCACACACACTACACACACCACACCTCATATACATACACCTACGCTGCACACTGCACACACATCATCCCACGCACATACCACACATCTCGTATATACTACATATACCATAAGTCACACACATGTGTACACATCACACCACATACACACCATTCATCTGACACACTCACATCACACACACAAACCACACAACAGATCATACACACAAGACATGGACCTCATATCCTGCACACCCCATACATACACACATCCACATCCTACACGTCACACCCCACATGCACACCACACACACACCAGGATCACAGACACACATGCTCAGTGGAGCAGCCAATAGGATGGCTTCTCTAGGGAGAACACGTGATGCATATCAGCCAATAGGAGCAGCCCATTTCCCAGGGTCCTGAGCGGGCAGAAGTAGGAAGGGGTGGGACTCGTGCAGGATCAACCCGAAGGAGCTGGCTTGTTCTTGGAGTTACTGCGTTCGAGAACAGGGCAAGTTCACTCCCTGCTGCTGCCGTCTCTACAACCTGTGGGAGAACATTCTGCAAAGGAAACCAACATAGAAAAAATGAGCCACTTGACAGGGAGAGAGAGGGCATTAGGGGGAGAGGGAGGAGAGTTTGCCCTGATATCAAGCCGTATGCCTTGGATCCCATCATGACTGAAAATCAGATCTGACCCCTGTGTTTTGTCCATAGTTACCTTTTCTCCCCCCACCTTAAACTGGTTGCCATTGGATTTCTGTCATTTACAACCAAATAAAGCTCTCACTAGTGGTCTTGGCTTGGATCAACAAAATACTGGGCAGCTTAAACCACAGACACTCATTTTTCACCATCCTGGAGGCTGTGAGGTCCAAGACCAAGGAGCCAGTGATTCAGTGCTGTGAGCTTTCCCTTCCTGGCTCACAGATGGCTCCCTCCTCGCTGTGTCCTCAGGGTGCATGGGTGGAAAGAGACAAGGAGACCAAGTGCCAAATGTCTCTTCTTGTGAGGGCCACACTGTTGTGACTTCATCTAAAGCTGTTCACTTCCCGAAGGTTCAGCCTCCAAACCCCATGACATTGGGTTTGGGCTTCAACATGTGAGATTTGGAGGACACAGTTCATTCTGTAACACCAACACACCAGCTTAATCATTACAGTGTTCATGCCTTGATTCTCAGAGTTTCCTAGTGTCTTAGTTACTTTTCTCATTGCTCAGATAAACTACCTAATACCCACAAGTTAAAGGTGGGAAGGTTTGTTTTGGCTCACAGTGTGTAGAGGTTTCAGCCCATAGTCAGCTGGTTTCAAGGCAGGGCAGCATGGCAGAGGGGCATCACAGAGGAGAAACAGTCCATGGCAGGGCAGGCAGAAGGCAGTAAGCAGCAGCAGCAGCAGCAGCAAGCCTGCCTTCCCCTCTCTCTATATTCCATCCCTTTTTAAATAAGCCTATTGATTGCTACCAGCCACACCCAGAGTGAGGTTTTCAAACACCTATAATTATGTTAATTCTAATCAATGGCTTAATCCAGTACTACACACCACTAATCCCAGTATCACACACCCTAGATCCACCCAACTCCCAAAAGCCCCACCTGTGATCTCATGAGGCTCTGTGGGAACGTCTAGATATAAGTCATAACCACTGAGTTTCACACAACAGAAAACCCATCTCGAATGACTTTTAAAACAAAGGGCTAGGCCCAGGATTTTGCTCAGTGGCATAAGCATCTGCCTGGCAAGAGTGAGGTTATGAGTTTGAACCCCAGTACCAAAACAAAAACAACAATAACAACAACAAAAACAAAACAAAAAGGGCTGGGCATGGTGGTGTATGCCTCTAATCTCAGCAGTTGGGAGGTTGAGGCAGGAGGATCACTGTGAGTTTGAGACTAGCCTTGGCTACATAGTGAACTCAAGATCAGTCTGAAGTACAAGGCAAGACCCTGTCTCAAAAAAAAGGGGGTGGGGAGAGCTGGGAATGATGGCACATATCTGTAATCCTAGCCTTCTGGGAGGCTGAAGTAGGATTGCAATTTAGCAAGACCCTGTCTCAAAAAAGGGTTGGATGTGTGGCTCAGTGCAAAGACCCTGATTCAATCCCCAGGATAAAAAACAAAAAACAAACAAAACCCAAAGAGAAATTATTGGCTTCTATAGCAAAACAGTTCAAAAGTAGCCCCAGCCTAGCAAACCTTGCCCTTTCCCTAAGCAATAGCACCTGATTCTCTCTCCTCCACGTTTAATTCTTCTTAGCTGGTTCCAGTTGCAGGAAGGCTTTTCCCTGGAAGCCTATGGAGCTGTATGCTTCCCTGGTCAGGCCTAGAAGGAAAAAGAAATGCTCCCAAGAGCACCAGGCAGAAAAAGACTTTCCTTCACCCCTGGCAAAGTGAAGAGAAATTATTGGCTTTTACAGTGACAGATAGCCCCAGATGGGATGCAGTGGTTGGTAACAAGCCAATGAGGCTCATCTCTGGAGCTGGAGAGGTGGTCAGTCCTTCCTAGTCCACAGGTTGGAAGCTCAGGACCTTGTTGGAAAGGGGTAATGGAGAGTAGGAAGACACAAATGATAAACCATGCTGTGTCATTAGATGTAATGTTTTTCCTAAGAGTTTATCTTATGGAATAATCAAAGAAAGGACAAGAAACACATTTACTGCATTTTAGCCAAACAAATTACTGTACTTATTTAATTCTGTCATCACTTAATTTTTCATTACGTAGGGTTATCCTTGGTCTGCAATTAACAGAAAAGTTGCTTGAGCCAATAGGGACCTTGTTTCACTGAAAATAAGACCCAGCTTGAAAATAATCAGCTTTGAAAAGCAGAGATGAAAAATGCCAGCCCCAATCTACCTGTCCTTCCGTTATCAGCCTTACTGAGCAGCCACCCAGCAAGAGAACAGTGACGGCAGGTGCTGGCATCTTTGAGGTCTACCTTTTAGGACTGATTATTTTCCAGGTAGATCTTATTTTGGAGGAAAGGTAAAATTTGTTTTTCAGAACAAGGAGCCTGGAAGTTAGTGTTTGCTTAGCAAATTATTGATGCCCTGGGGGACCTTCTTTGTCTACTGCTCTAGCAACCTCAGTGCATGATCCTTAGATGCATCTGCAGCTCCAGAGAGTCGGTCTACATTCAGACAGGGAGAAAAGAGAAAGACTCCAGGTGGTATCAACCTCATTGGTTTTCTTTTATGAAGAAAGCAAAAAATTTTCCAGAAGTTTCTAAGGCAGACCTTAGCTGCAAGGGATGCAGAGAAACTACTCATCCTGAAGTCTTGGCCTAATAATGGTCCATTACCCACAGCTTCTGTCAGTGAGGAAGAAGGGGGTGTGCCTATCAGGCAATCATCAATAATGTCAAGAATGATTCCACAAATATGTCCCAACCATTTCCATTTCTCCCATTTGCTCCAGTTCTGTTCACTTGCCAGAAAATTGTTCTCCTCTGTCTCTGCTTATCAAAGTCTTAGCAACCCTTAAAAATCCCTTTTCAAAGCCAGGCATGGAGGCACACATCTATAATCCCAGCACTTGGGAGGCTGAGGCAGGAGCACCAGCCAACCTGGGATACATAGTGAGTTCAAGTCCAGACTGACCCACTTGAGACCTTGTCACTTAAAAAAAAAAAAAAAAGTCCTTTTTCAATGACCTGAGTCCCCACAAGACATGGGAACCCTGGGTTCAGCCTCTTTCCAGGTTCCTAGGATAGGTCGCACCACCTCTCCAGGATCTTATTTACTTATTTATTTATTTATTTATTTTAAAGAGGAAAAACCAAGGAAAATAAAATAGAATAAAACCAATCAAAATAAACCAGTATAAGTGATACAGGATTCAAAACCTTTCAAAATCAACAATAGTTACCATACTGCCTTTTGTTGTCTTCAAAATAGCTGCAGATACCTTCAGACATAGTAAAAATCAAACAGAACAGAATAGAATAGCAACAATAGAAACAAAACAATGAATCAAGGACTTCAAAATAAGCCAACAGTAAATCCAAAATGGCTACCATAATATGTCTTGCTATCTTTTTAAATAGCTGCTCATGCCATCAGATTTAACATAAACAAACAAAGCAAAAAAGAATAAAGCCCAACCCAACAAAACTGCAAATGATATGGTTTCCAGGCAGAATCGCTTCCTGGTGAGGCCTGGTTCTCTCCCTCCGCAGTCCGCAAATGGCACTGACTCATGGAGGGAGGCTTGGCTATCCCTACTCCATGCATCGCGTGGGTGTCCAGGTGGGGATCATCTCCTGGTGAGGCCTGGTTCTCTCCCTCTGTCATCTGCAAATGGCCTATTCCCTGCCCCCTCTGGAGGACCTTGGCTAGCTGGCCAGATCGCACAGCTCCACACACCGGGCTCCTGTCCAGGTTCCGGGCAGCGCTCACCCCAGGCTCCTGGCTGTGCGCACCCCGCACACCGTGCCCCGCACAGCTGCAACTCGAGGCCCATAGAGCCCCAAAGCCTGCACGTGCATGGGGCACAGCCAGGCCCCCAGTGGCAGTAGAGGTGTTCGCCTGCCTCAGTTTCCCAAGCAGGGCCCAGCGATGGCGTGCGGAGCACATGGCAGGGACAGGGACACCGTGGGGCCCCACACACCATGCCCCGCTCACCCTCTCCAGGATTTTGCCTTCCTCCTCTGTAAACTAGGTTTCACATTTAGACCTGGCTCTTGGAGTTACTGCAAGGGTCACACAGGGTTATTTCTGTGAAATAATTGACCCCAGGCCTGATGCAGAGCCTGGACTTGGTTAGTATTCCCTGGTATTCTTACCCCTCCTCTGTTCCCCACTCCCCTCCCTCATGGCCTCTGTCTTCCTCAGTTCTGCACACTTGGCCACTTTTTTCTTTAGAAAAAAGGACATGTAATCCACATTTCATGAAAGTTACCTTTGTGTACTGTGGTTGCCATACTGGGAATTAAACCCAGGACCTCATATACACTAGGCAAGCACTGTACCCCTGAGCTGCACCCCAGCTCTCGTCTTATTTATTTATTTATTTATTTTTGGTACCAGGGATCAAACTCACTACTGCACACTTACAGGGCAGGCGCTTATGCCACTGAGCTAAATCCCCAGCCCTCTTATTTTGAGACAGGGTCCAAGTTGCTCAATCTGGTCTCACACTTGTGATCTTCCTGCCTCAGCCTCCTGAGTAGCTGGGATTACAGGCGTGCACACCATGCAGAGCTAAGCCACCCTTTTAATGTGTTTAGTTACATAGTTTTTAATCTATCACTACTACCATCACCACTATCTAATTACAGAATTTTTATATCACCCCCAACAGAAGACCTGTTCCTGTTAGCAGACCCGTCCTATTTCTCCTTCCCCTCAGCCCCTGCAACCATTAATCTACTTGATGTCGATATGGATTTTCCTGTTCTGGACATTTTATATAGATGGAATTATGCAATATGTGACCTTTTGTGGCTGTCTACTTTTGTTCAGGATAATAGTTTGAAGATTCATTCATGATTCAGCATGTACCGGTACTGTATTCTTTTTATGGCTGAGTAATATTCCATTGTATGGACTTACCACATGTTGTATATCTTCCAGTTAGTCGATGGACGTTATGATAGGTCCATACACAAGTTCTGTCCAAGTTTTTGTGTGAATATGTTTTTAAGATCTCTTAAGTACATACCTAAGAGTGGAATTGTTGCACTAGATGGTAAACATTTTGAAGGATTTCCAAGTCGTTTCCATAATGGCTGAGATGCCAAGGGAAAACCTAAATAAGCCTTCCAGCTGCGTTTGCTTCACGTCTTTGGTTGACTTACAAATCGCTCATTTCGGAGGCCAGGCAGCTGGACAGTACATTATTAGTCTCCCACTAGCTTGCTCAAGATGACATCTCTGTCGAGTGGGTTAAGATGATAATGGTTGCCTAGGTTACTTTTCAGGGACTTGAAAGCTGCTTTTACTGAGAACACTGACTCTTTGCTGGGGCCTGTGGACGCCCAGTGAGTGACAGGCACAGAGGAAGTGGTTCAGCCTCTCTGGCTTCGTAGTGTGTCTGTCCCCTTAGCTGCCTTAACCTCTGCGTCAGAGCCTGCTCAGCCCTGCGTGTAGACGTGCGGGTCACTGGAGAGGCCTTCTGTCTGGAGCTGTGATACAGGTTACCCCGACCTGAGCTTACCTGGCCTCTGTCCTTCCCTGGAAACACCAGACTGTGAAAAGCACTCCAGTTCCTGTCTGCAGTTCCAAGATATGACACGCATAGGCCCCCTCTTTCTTAGCCTGCGTCCCTCATTAGTCCCACCTGTGCCTGTCACCCCACAACCCCCCCAGCAGGTGAGAGGTTAATTTGCAAGCAGAGTCCCTGAACCGCCTTCCTTGGCTCCCCACGGGTGCCCCTCTCCAGTACTAGCCGCTTTGTGAGACAAGGTTGTGGGTTAGGAACCAGCTGGGTTAGAAAACAGCTGCACCATTTTACATTTCCACGAGTGACACGCTAGGGCTCTGATGTCCCCGCTTCTGCCACTGGCCTGCTCTTCCCGGGCCTGCTGTGCCCTCAATTCTAGGGGCGCCCAGCTAGGGGCATGGTCCTGCCTGAAACTCGCCCACGGTGCTATGAGCTAGTGCAGGAGCAGCTGGCTATGACACTAAATGTGACATACGGCAGGTGTGGGGGAAACTCCTATTTCCACTTCGATCTTTGCTCAAATCCAGGGTGCTCAGATCCATGGGCAATGGCCATGAGGCCGTCAGGAAGTGATTAGGACCGATAGGGCCGCTGCATGGGGTTCCCCAGGCGCTTTCCTACCAAGGACTTGCCTTAGTGCCCTTGCTGTCTGCCTTGCCACTTGTCACCCTCTGTGCGTTAGGTCGCACAGCCCCAGGATGCTGGTGCTGAGGAGTTGGGACTTCCTGGGTTTGCAGCACCATGAGCCTGCACTGCACCAGTGGCCAGGAAGGGGTTAAAGTGAGGGAGTCAGTGGTGAGGAAAGAACAGAGAGATCTGATGTGAGAACTGTGGGTTCCACCCAGGAGGAAAGGAGCAGACTGGAGGTCACTGCGGCCTCCTCCCAGGGCAGGTTGGTTGATGTCACTCAGAGCGCGGGCAATCGCAGTGGCTGTATGAGCTTGGACGGGGCGTTTCTGCGGCGCTGTGGCCCCAGGCAGGTGCTCGGTAACACAAACCCAGGGAGATGCCCCCGGGTCTTGCTGGAGCCTGGAGTGCCTGCCCGCAGCCCAGGATGCACAGCCGGAGCTTTGCTTGTCACCAGGAGGGAGGAGCGAGGAGGCAGGGGACGGTTCCCAGAACAGGAGGATGACTTGGCAGACCCAGTGGCAGGGGCCACTTCAAGGGTGATTGTGTAGGCAGGCAATCAGCCACTGGGACCCGAGAGCCGCCTGGCGGGGAAGAACATGGCCCCTGACCTCGAAGTCAGGAGAGGTAGGTCCCTAACTGTGTAAAAAGGAGAGAAATTTCCAGCTCAAGGGGTGTCTGGGGCGGTGCTCGCTCAGAGGGTTCATAGAGGTTTCAGAGATGGTGAATCCACTGGAGGCTGAATGCGTGTGCTTCTGAGAAGGCCTCTTGGAGAATTGGGTTGGAAGCCTGGGTAAATCAGGCTCAGGGGCACAGTGGGGGGGCAGGGCTCTTAAATGCTTTGCAATCCACAGAGAGGAAGAGAAAGATTCAGGAGCAGCTCATGGAAGTTAATGGAAGGTAGAAAAAGAAAACATGAATGGCTAACATTTATTTTTTTATTTTATTTTATTTTTCCATTCTGGGGCTCGAACACAGGGCCTTGTGCTACACCTCTAACCCTTTTTATTTTATTTTGAGACACAGCTTCACTAAGTGTTTCGCACTGGTCTTTTGACCCTCCTGCCTCAGCCTCCCAAGTAGCTGGGATTACATGCACCAAGGTGACTGGCTTAACAAATCACATTTTTTAATTGTCAGGAATAGTGTTTAGTGCTTACTGTGGTTAGCAGGCAGAATGCTCACCCTTTTAACCCTTCAGAGGTTGTGGCTGAGCTGAGAGATACAAAATCTTCTTATATACTTTGAAGGGGGACCTGACCCATAACCTCTGTATGCTTAAGATCACGCTACAGCCAGACATGGTGGTACGTGCCTATTATATTGCCTATTTGGAAAGCTGAGGCAGGAGGATCATAAGTTCAGAGGCACCCTGGGCAATTTAGTGAGTCCCTGTCTCAAAATTAAAAAAAAAATCTGGACACGGTGGTGTACGCCTGTAATCCCTGCACTTGGGAGGCTGAGGCAGGAAAATCATTGCAAATTTGAGACCAGCCTGGGCTACAAAGTGAGCTCAAGGCCAGCCTGAACTGTGTAGTGAGATCCTGTTTCAAAAGGACAAAAAAAAAAAAAAAATAGGCGGAGGGTGTAGCTCAGTGGTAGAGCACTGGAAAAAAAATCATGCTGCAAAATAGTAGTTACTGTTTCAGGGCCAGGTCACCAGTATAAATCCTTGCAAAGGCAAAAGAGTGACTCAAACCGAGTATTAAGCAATGGAAAGTAGTGATGACTGTGGTAAACTGAGGGACATTTGCTTCCCCTACCAGGGCAGCTGCCCGCAGCTCAGCGAGCCGTGGTCCACAGGAGCCAGCTGGACATTGGCCTGGCCTCCTGTGTGGCTTTGGTCCAGCTGTGCCACTGCCTGTACCACGCTCTGTCCCTGTGGTGCCATGCTTTCCTGGGTTTCCTTCTGCCCCACCAGCTATTCCTTTTGTAGCAGAAATCCGTGAGATGGGAGTTAGGGTTCTAGCAGGCAGTCAAGACAGTGACCCCCAAAACAGAGTCAGGAAGCTCCAAATGGAATCTACTGAGTCAGAGCCTCCAGAGATCTTGCAAAACATCTGCCAGGTGTCCTGTGGCCATGTGGGACCCTCCCAGAGTGTGACCAGGCAGCACTGGCTGAAGGGCGCATGGGCCCTGCCTAGACTGGACCCTAAAAATTACGTCATCTCCTATAGGATAAAGATTCTACTGCTTCGAATATGTGTCCAAGCTCCCTTCTAAGCTCCTTAAAAGCCCTCCACAAAGAACCCTTGTGGGTGTCCTACTCAGATCTGCCTCCCGGCTAGTGGGAACCTTACTTCCTTGCCTTTCTAGCTTTACAGTTTGCTTGCACCGTCTTGCTTTTTATTCTTCATCAGCCTGCGACTCAACTCAGGCATCCCGGGAACACTTTCAGGATCTCTGCTCGTGGAGGCTGGGATGCACCACACAAAAATGAAAACAAAGAGATTCCTTGGCTGGCTGTTCTTCCTCAGTTTGCCCTCTTTGTGTGGAGTTTCCTGAACTCAGGCCTGAGACCCTTTCTCGTTGGCCTCTGCGTTCAGCCTTGCGATGAGCCACGTCTGCCATCTGGGGACCTCTGAGTCCCAGATGCCTGCCTCTAGCCTGGCTCTTGGCAAATGGACAGGACCCTGAGCTCCACCCAGACACAAGCCCCAAGTGCAGTCCTCCCGTCCCCCTCCCCATCTGCTTCCTCGTTTCCACGTGGAGTAACGGAGCCTCCTGTTCATTCTCCCTCCCTGTCCGTATCCAACTTACTCCAGGCCTGTGGCTTCTACTTTACAAATTCAATTCCCAGACATCCCCGAAACCACTGTGACTGTGGCGCCCCGAAACAGCATCTGATTGGTCTCTCCCTTCTTGTGGCCCACAGCAATGAGTTAAATTTGCAGATCTAATCATATCCCCCCTATATTTAAAACATTTTGATGGTTCCCCCTGGATTTGGTACAGAGTCTGAAATAATTGATGTGAGTCACAAAACAGTCCAGGAGCCAAGACCTGCGGGATGACATTAACTGTGGGGTGCAGCCGGTGACTTCCACAAATGGAGCCGGCTGAGCCAAGGACAGTGGCACACTGAAGACAGCACACCTGGGTAAGGCTAGTATCCTGGGTCCAGCAAGTTGTTGGCAGAATCTGGTAGCCAGATTATCTGGTATTTCAAGAGAAGCTTGTCACTCAGACTTTTAAGTAAATCTACAAACTTGAAAGCTGGCAATGAATTCATAAACAGGTTTTTGTTCTTTTTTTTTTTTAAGACAGGGTCTTGATATGTCATTAGGACTGGACTTTACTATGTAGCTCAGACTGGCCTCAGATTTGGAGTGATCTTCCTGCCTCAGCCTCCCAAATGCTGAGATTAGAGGCATGCACGACCATATCCAGCTTCACATACTTTTTTAGGCTGTTCAGAATAAAGACAAAAACCCCATCAATGGGTCAGGTGTAGCTCAGCAGCCAGATGTTGGCTTCTACTCCAAAAATTGTGGACCAAACTTCTGTTAACAAAATTGCGAAGACTTTTCAGTTGACACACATTTGATAACTTTTTTTTTTTTTTTTGAGGAGGTTGAGACTAAGCCCCTCCGTGTTCCTTTCCCCAGTGAGAAGCCTGAAACACGGACGAGTTACACACACAGCCTCTGCGCTGTAGAGAAGCCTGTCTTCCTTGGCCTGAGTGATTTTTCTCTCCTTATTGAACTGCAGAGTTTTCCTGGGCTGGCCAGATGAGATGGGAGGCAGGTGGAGAGAGGAACTGGAAAAGTGCTCACATCCAGTGTCCATGGCTTAGAAACGGGGCAGCTGGCCGGCCCAGGAGGTGAGGTCAGGAGAGGCCTCCCGTGACTCATGAGCCAGAGGCACTGGGGGATGGGGATCACAAGGCTGCAGGCCAGCCCCGGAGCCTTCTAACTCAGCTCTCTTGGCCCCGTCCTTTCCTGACCCCGCTGCCCCATCTTCAGGCTTGAGGTGCTGGCTGCTGCTTGCAGGGGTGAAGCCACCTGCCAAAAGCTGAAGCAGAAGCTGAGCACAGGGGTGTGCACCTATAATCCCGGCACTACGGGAGCCTGGGGCAAGAGGGTGGTAAATTTGAGCCCAGCCCGGACAATTTAACAGTTCAGCCTGTCTCGAGGTAAAAATATTTCTTTTAAAAAATGTCGGAGATGTAGCTGGACGAGAAGGCCCTGAATTGAATCTGAGGTTCCCGCAGAGGTATTTGAGAAGGCACTGGCTTACTTTCAGCACCCCAGGGTAGGGGCTCAAATTGGTTTCAGCAGCCTAAATAACAGTCGGAGTCTCTAAAGATTGTTTATTTGGGAAAAGCAGCGGACTGCAATGGGAACATGTGTATCATAGTAAACTTGGAGTGCGTTTAAGGGGGAGGAGGTGTTTTTCCATTTTACTTTATTAGTACAGATTTGTGAGACATAATGCATACACTCATGATCGGGAGTTGGTACATACACATATTGCATCCCAGTCCTGTTTATTTCTCCTTCCCTCCCCTTCCCCTCTCCCTCCATCCTTGGAGCCCCCTCCCATCTGCAATGGCCTACCCTCTCTGTTTCCTATCATTTATTTTGCACCTTAAATTATTTATGCATCGAGTTTTTTAAATAACAAAAGCCATGTAGTATTTAACTTTCTGCACCTGATTGATTTCACTTAGCATTTAAGGACTCAAGGTCCACCCATTTTCCTGCAAATAATTCCATCTTATCCTCTGTTGTGTATAAATACCACATTTTAAAAAATTTGTCCAGCTGTTGGTGGATCTGTAGGTCACTTTCAAGATTTAGTTATTGTGAACTGTGGGGCAGTAAGCGTGCGCATATATGTTATCACTGTCACACGATGTCTGAGTCTCTGGGAAGAGACCCAGTATAGCTGTGTCAAATGACATTTCTATTTTTAGTAATCTCCACATTGACTTGCGCACAGTGGTTACTAGCTTACACTGCCACAAACAGTGTAGAAGGACTCCTTTTCCCCCACAACCTGGCCAGCATTTCTTGTTTTTTGAGCCATTCTTTCTGGTTCAAGGTGAAATCTCAGTGTTGTTTTGATTTGCATTTCTCTAATGGCCAGAGATGATGAGCATTTCTTAAAAAATATATTCATTGGCCATTTGTAGTTCTAGGAACTTTCTGTCCGCGTCAAGTCCCAATATTTTGATTGAGTCTTTTATTTTTGGAGGTATAATTTTTTTCTGTTCTTCATGTTTAGATATTAGTCCTCTGAGGAATTGCTGGTAAATACATTTCCCATTCTGTTGGTTGTCTCTTCATTCTGTTGTTGTTTCCTTTGCTGTGCAAAAGCTTTTTAATTTGATGTAATTCCATTTGTGATTCTTGGTACTATTGGGGTTCTGCTCAGAAAGTCCTTGCCTATGCCTATGTCTTCAAAAGTTTTATTTATCTTTCAGCAGGTTCCATGTTTCTGTTCTAACGTCCGGGTCTTTGACCCATGTTTATTTTAATTTAGTACGGAGTAAGAGGTATGGACCTGGTGTCATCTGCATGCGGATGACCAGCTTTCCAAGTGTCACTTGTTTAAAGAGCTCTCTTTGTCTCCAGGTTATGTTTTTGGCCCCTTTGTCAAAGATCAGACAGCTGGATGTTCCTGGGGTTATTTCTGCACCCTCTATTCTGTTCCACTGGTCTTTGTGCATGTTTCTGGGCCAGTACCATGCTGGTTTTATATTAGTGTAGTTTTGTAACATAACTTGACATTCATGATTATCATGCTTCCTGTTTTGTTCTTTTTGCCCAAGATGGCTTCTGCTACTCTGGGTCACTTCTGGTTCCATATAAATTTTAGAGTTGGTTTTTCTGTTCTGTGAAGAATACTATTGGTATTTTATTGGAACTTTATAAATCTATATATCAGTTTTGGGAGTATGGCCATTTTGACAATACTTGCTCTGCCTAACCAGGACAGAAGATGTCTTCCATTTTCTTCTCCTCCTACTCTTCCTCCTCCTCCTCCTCCTCCTTCTTTTGTCTTTTTGAGACAGGGTCCTGCTATGCAGTTCACTTTGTAGCCCAGGCTGCTCTTGTATTTGCAGTGATCCTCCTGCCTCATCCTCCCAAATGCTGGGATTACAGGTGTGTGCCACCATGCCTGGCCGTCCTTCATTTTCTAATGTCCTCTTCAATCTCTTCTTTTCAGGACACAGTACCATAGTTTTTGTTATAAAAGTCCCATTTTCTTGGTTAGGTCAATTCTTAAGTGTTTATTTTTTTTCAAAGCTATTATATCTTTATTCTTCCTTGAGAAACTTATAAGTCACTTTACACTTCTGGTATGCTTTTATTTTTTTCTGTTTTCCTCTGAGTTTAAGAAACTTGCTTATGTTTTCCAAGTTTGTTTTGTTTTATCTATGTTTTCTAGTTTTTTTAATTGATTTGAAGGTAGTAAAATACAACAGAACAGGATGGAATAAAGCCAATTGAGACAGTTGTAGTGAAATTGGTACAGAACTTCACAGCGGGTTACTGGGATAACAGTAATAGGTACCATACTATATCTTGTTATCTTCACAATAGTTGTTCTTTCAATCAGGTATAGCAAAACCAAAGGAAATGGGGCCAGGGATTTAGCTCAGTGGCTTAAGCGCCTGCCTGGCAAGCTCGAGGTCATGAGTTCGATTCCCGGTACCAAAAAAACCAAAAAACAAAAAACAAAGGAAATACAGAATATTATAGACCAGAACTTACCAAAACAGAATATTGAATAGAGCAATACCATTAATCAGGACAAAGCAAAATAGTGATAAAAGTATTTGCCTTCAAAGAGATGATAGAAGGAAATCCCCCTTATTTGCTCTATTACACATGGTCAACCTCCCAAGAGATGCTCAGATCTCTGGCTCCCACTTGCTAATGGGGGTGGGGGTAGGATGGGATGTTTGATTCTCAGCCTGCAAGTGCCGGTAGACTCACAGCTGCTTACCAGGGCAGCAGGCTGGTTGCTCGGTTTCCCAGCGCCCTAAGTTCCAACATGGTGTGGATCTCAGGAGATGCTGCTTCCTCTTGCTGTTTATTTTTTTTTTTAAGCTATTGTGAATGACATTGTTTTCCTAATTTCTTTCTCAATGGGTTCATTGTTAGTAAACAGGAACACTACTGATTTTTGTGTTTTTATTTTGTCTCATGCTGCTTTGCTGAGTTTGGTTATTAATTCTAGGAGTGTTTTTGATGGAGTTTTTTGGGTCTTATTTGTAAAGGATCATGTCATCTGTGAATAAGGATAGCTTGTTTCTTTTTCTCCTATATTTATTCTTTTTATTTCTTTCTCTTGTCTGATAGCTCTAGTTAAGAGTTCTGAGTACTGTACTGAACAGGAGTGGTAGAATGGCCACTCTTGCTCCTGATTTTAGTGACAAAAGTTTCAGTTTTTCCCCACTTAGTATGATATTGGCAGTGGGGTTGTCATGAATGACTTTTATCAGTTTGAGATAAGATCCTTCTATACCTATTTTCATCAGGGCTTTTATCTTGCATGGATGTTGGATTTTTGTCACAGCTTTTTCTGCATCTATTAAGATGATCATGTGGTTTTTATCCTCCTTTTGTTTATGCAATACATTACATTTATTGATTCATGCATCCTGGGGATAAAGCCAGCTTTTAATGATTCATTGCATTCTGTTTTCCAGTATCTTATTGAGGGGTTTTGTATTTGTGCTCATTAAGGAGATTGGCCTGTAGTTTTCTTTTTTTGTTAAATCCTTGTCCAATTTTGGTATCGGGGTAATGGTAGCTTTTAGGAGTGAGTTTGATAATACTCCTTTCATTTCTTTTTTCTTTCTTTCTTTCTTTTTTTTTTTTTTTTTTTTTTTTTTTTTTTTTTTTTTTTTTTTTTTTTTTTTTTTTTTTTTTTTTTTTTTTTTTGTCTTTTTGAGAGAGTCTCGCTATGCAGTTCAGGCTGGCCTTGAGCTCATTTTGTAGCCCAGATTGGTCTCAAACTTGCAATGATTCTCCTGCCTCAGCCTCCGGAGTGCTGGGATTTCAGGCATATGCCACCACACCTGGTTTCTCCTTTCCTTTCAGTGGCAAAAAAGAGTTTGAAGAGTATTTCTGGAAATTCTTGTAGAATTTAGTGGTAGACCTAATGCTCACCCAGGTGCTTGGCATGGAATTACAGGATTTAACATTTTCCCTGCTGGGTTGTGGTCTTGATTTGAGCTCATGCCTTTTTATCCTATTTCTCCTTTTACACTGGGAATGTTTACCTTATCCCCCTATATGTTGGCTGTATTTAACTTCTCTTTTGATTTTTACAGAGGCTCCCAGCTAAGAGTTTGCCTTGGGTTCTCAGAGGAGACTTTGGACTTGGGCTTTTCAGCAATTTTGGAACTGTTACAATTTTGACATAGGGGGAATTACCTGAATTACTAAAAAATACAGTATTTATGAGGAATGATAAAAACATGGTGAATGTTTAATTTCTTAAAAATATATTACAGTAAAAAACACATTGCTCAAAATATTCCCCCTCCCTTTGAATACACTTACTCCATTTTTCATGCCATCCTGTGAAGCAGTTCTGGAAGTCCTCTTTCATGTCTTCAGTTGCAATGTTGTGGCTTCTTTGATGTCCTGAATTGATTCACATTTATTTTTCACGGTCATTTTGACTTTGAGGAAGAACCAGCAGTCACACAGTGCCAGATCTGGTGAATAAGATGGATGAGGACACAGCAGATTTGGCACAAACATTTTGAATTAATTCAGGACATTGAGGCAGCTTCCAAAAGACACAAAGGAGAGCTTCCAGAACTGCTTCCAGAAAGGAGCAAGAACAATAGGATAAAAGTGATCAAAGTGGGGCAAGGGGGAGAGTATTTTGAGTATTTTAATGTTTGTTTTACTGCAATAAATTTTTAAACTTTAACCATTCACTGAGGTTTTTATTGCTCTTCATAGCACAAGGCCTAGCATAAAAATCACCCCAAAAAAGT
>PVJX010029524.1:0-22841 GCA_004027295.1 Dolichotis patagonum | reverse complement strand
GAAAGCTAAATCTTAAATGATATTGCCTTCTAAAACTTTTTTGGTTACTTTGGGCATTAAATTAGAAATCTAATTATCAGAGTCTCAGGATTGATCAATTTGGCCTAAACATTATATATAGCCAACAGTGCTACAGAGTAATTCCAGTCTTCTGAAACACTGCTACTCTGTCAAGAAGGGTATCAATAGAAGTCTAAAAATCTTTGAGTTTTCCTCATTCAGCAAATGTGTTGTGTAGCTCCTGGTATTTACCAGAATATTGAAGAAATAGCTAAGTTCTTGCACAAAATTTGTCATCTTGCAAAAGATTAATCTCTGACTCCATAGCTGAGATAAAGCAATTGCAATGTTGCATAAAAATATGTTGCTGAAATGCAGTCTTTTAGAGTTAATTCTGAAACCAACCTTCCTCTAGTGTAGAGTTATTGCAACTGCAGTTGTGACACTGAAAGGAAGTCCTGTAGACAGTTCCTCTTTTGAAAGTTTCATACTGTAGATATAGCTCTCCAGTGTAGCAAAGGAAAATATTCACTTTTACTGGATCAACAATTTATTATCCTTTTGGATATTTATTTTCACACATTCTATTATAGAACATATTTACGTATCAATGTCAAATATTTAAGCAAGTCTACAAAGATTAATCTTACTTGTACAATTTTCTCTGCCTCAAATCTTTTATTATTCACTCTTCACAAATCTTTGAATTTCTTCTCTGATTACAGACTTGGAAATGGATAGTAGGTCCCATGTTCCTGTATCTCTGTGAGAGGTTGGTACGGTTTTGGCGATCTCAACAGAAAGTGGTCATCACCAAGGTATTGGTTGGTTTATGAATTACCAGTAGTGAATGTCTAATTCTAGAAGAGAAGAATCTAAAAAAATTATTTGCCATTGGTCCAGACTGCCTTTCTCCCAGCTTCTTTGAATACAAGTAAATCAAATTAGAGATCTGCAGTTTATTTCAGTATACTTAACTCATTAATCAAAATGTTGTGCTATCTTCTTTGTTAAAATGAAGCCAAGTCTTTTGTGTACATCAGTCTCCCTCATACGGGGAGGGTTATAGATACATTATGAGGTTAATTATGAGTAGAAAAAGAAAAGAAATGAGTTAGAATTTTCAGATGTCAAAATAACCAATGAATCCAGGATAGACCAGATTGGGGTTGAAATGTTTTCCAACGTATTTTTATCCCTTTTTCTGTGTGTTATATATAACCATAAAATGTCAGAGCTGAAGTGCTTAAAGTCTTATGCAAGCTAATAACAAGCTGCACCTCAGATTTGATCTTTATTTTTTTATTTTATGGAAAAAAGGTAAAACAAAATTTCATAACAAAATAATAGGAGAATAACAATGCTTAATACATTGCATATCGTCATCTTCAAAGTTGTTACTCTATGTACAGTATATGGGAATAAAAAATTCTCCAATCATTATTAGCACAAACATTCCTTTTCAGTAAAGACACTAATAGTATAAAGCTAACTTGCATTTTTCTCCCTTTTCCTTTCCTTCCTTTCCCCCCTCCTAGTTCCTTTTTCATTCTAAACAATTTCTTCCCATTTCACAATATCTTTTCTGCATCTTACATCTTATTTACTCTTTCAATTTCTCACACCGGGGAGATAACATAATGTTTATACATCTGAGTCTTATTTATTTCACTTATGAGTATGATTTTGAGTTGCACCCATTTACCTATAAAGCTTTCAAGTTTACCTTTCTTTATTGCCGAGCAGTACTCCATTATATAAAAACAACACATCTTTTTTATCCATTGGTTGGTTGATGGGAATTTGGATTGTTTCCAAGATTTAATTGTTACAAATTGTGCTGCTATAAACATAAGTGCACATGTATCACTGTGGTCTGATTTTTTCAATTCTCAAAGAGCTATCATTTCATTGTGATGAGACCATTTACAATCCTCTCTTCTAGCAACTTTGCAATATACAATATATTGTTTTTATCCATAAAATAACCACTCTACTGTATACATCAGAACAGTAGAACTTTTTTCACCTATCAAACTGTAATGTAGTACCTATTAACCATCCCTACTGACCCCCATTTTCCTCAACTTCTGGCAATTGCCATTCTCCTCTCAACTTCTATGAGATCAACTTTTTTAGATTCCACATATAAGTGACATTATACAGTATTTCTTTGCATTTTGCTCATTTCACTTAACATAATGTCTTCCAAATTCATCCATGTTTTCGTAAATGACAGAATTTTACCCTGTATTCCATTGTATATATGTACTACATTTTCTTTACCCATGTATCTGTTGATGGAAAAGTAAATTGCAATTATCTCTTTGACAAAAATGGTATATTACTTTCTGTATTGCTGTTTAATATGTTCTATTTTATTTGGTTTTTTTTTTGAGACAGGGTCTCACTATGTAGTTCAGGCTAGTTTAGAACTCGCAGTGATTTTTTTTTTCCTCAGCCTCTTGAGTACTGAAATTACAGACACATTCCACAATACCTGGTTCCAAAACAGCCATTTTAAAGATATTTAGCCACTTTACTAGTGGATGGATAAATAGGTTGTTTCCATAATTATGTCATTTTTGGTAAAGCTGCTATGAACATTTGTGTATATGGATAATGAAGTTAACAATGGGCAAATAGTACCTGTCCTGGGTAGAGATAAATGAATGAGGAAAATTGTAGAAACAACTCATTGAGTCAGGCAGATTCCAGTCATGATTCAGGACAAGGACAGGCACAATCATTAGCTTGGTTTAGGTTCCGTTGCTATACAAGTAGTGGGATCACTTTCTTCTGTCTGTCTTCCAAGGCCTTTTCTCATCCTCTGTGGAGATAGTAAGGCTAAGCAAGAAACTCATTTTTTTTCTATTTTGTGCCCTACCGTAACTTCTGAGAGAGAGAGAGAGAAAAAAAAAAAAACAACAATAAGCTGATAACTTAGGTTTGGATCTCCTATAAAGACTCTGAGACAGGAAGCTTATATGTGCATAGTTTTATCAATGGAACCTGTACAGAAAGGAAGAAAGTGAAACTGGACAGAAAGAAAAGCTAATGCTGATCCACAGTATACTTGCAATTTCAGCCCAGCTGATCCTACAGAGAGGCATATCAGAATTTTACATTCCTTTGTCATTTCATCACTGGCCATGGACTACACCTAAGGGCAAGTCTCAGTGACAGACACATCTGCTGGAGGACCTTCTACATTGACCTTGATGTAGAGACATGGGTGGGGCATCTTAGCACAGCCTTTAATCCATTCAGACATTGGAAAGGTAAATATTTGGGGAAAAGATCGTTCCTAAGGATGTTTTATTCCATAGGTGGTAACTCACCCTTTCAAAACCATTGAGCTACAGATGAAGAAAAAGGGATTCAAGATGGAGGTGGGACAGTACATTTTTGTCAAGTGTCCCATGGTGTCCAAGCTGGAGTGGCACCCTTTCACTCTTACCTCTGCCCCTGAGGAAGATTTCTTCAGCATCCATATCCGCATCGTTGGAGACTGGACAGAGGGGCTGTTCAATGCTTGTGGTTGTGATAAGCAGGAGTTTCAAGATGCCTGGAAACTACCCAAGTGAGTACAAAGCATTTATCACAAAGGTATACACATTCAGAAGAAAAGATACTAATTAACACTTCTTCCTCCACATCTCATTTTACCATCTCCTGAGTCACAAAACACAGAGTTTATAAGAATATAGGTAGCTTTCTCTGTGTTCCCTATTGCACCCAGGGGGATGTTTATGCATATTTTTATGACACTGATGTAAAATATAAAACACTTAGATCAAATATTAGTAATTCCTTTAGATGTGTAAGGGTGATGGCTAAGTTACATTTATTTTTCTGACAAAGATATTCTTAAATTTTAATTGGCATCTTTTGTTTGAAAGTAAATGTCACATATTATTTGCTTTTCATCCTCCTCCCTACAGGCTTAACTTGGTACCAGGTATTAGTAAATGCTGAAGCAAACTCTGTTGAATAGTTCAATGAACAGATAAATGAAAATTAGGAATATTAAATCTATAAGATGTCAATGAGGTAGAAAATTCTCACTACAATAAACAATGTTAGTAAAAATTTAAAGTGTAAGATGCATGTGAGACAGACAGACAGACAAAGAAACAAGCAGAGAGAGAGAGAGAAAGAAATAGAGAGAGAGATTCTATGAAGAAGATTAAGGATGAGGAGATGGAAAATTCCTGTGATATGTTACCAAATGTTTTCAAGTACCAAAACATTCCTTTCTTCTTACTTCCAACCCCAATGCTGACCCTAAATTGATCATTTAAAATCCATTTCACAGAAAAAAGTGCCTCATAAATACATTACTTCAGTCACCACTGACACACACATCTCCAGCAATAACAGGGGTTCCCTCTAACTGTGGAGAGCAAGATATCTCTGTAACTGTCTCCTTCTCACTTCTATTCAGGATTGCGGTTGATGGGCCCTTTGGCACAGCCAGTGAAGATGTGTTCAGCTATGAGGTGGTGATGTTGGTGGGAGCAGGGATTGGGGTGACACCTTTTGCATCCATTCTCAAATCAGTCTGGTACAAATATTGCAATAACGCCATCAATTTGAAGCTCAAAAAGGTAATTTCCTTCAGATTTTTCATGACTTGGAATTGGTCATCATGATCTACCAAGTAAAGTTTGAAAGTAGTCTCAAGGCTACTTCAGGGAAGTAAAGGGAAGTTTCAGGTGTTTCAGAGAGTCAAACTTCTCTTCAAGGGACTATTTGATAAGTGAAATGTGCTTCTAAATAAACAGAACTGCAAATAAAAGTAAGATAGAGCTACTGGAAATTCAGAAGAAAGAAAGCTTGAGAAAGAGATATAGTATTCACAATCCCAAAGCTATTCCTTTCTATTTAACTTAATTTTATTTTTATGGTGCTCTGGGTGGAAGCCAGGGCCTTGTGCATGTTAGGCAAGTGCCCTAACACTGAGCTGCACCCATAGCTCCTTGGACATTCTAATATTTTTTCTACAGGCTTAATATACATTTAGACAACTGTAAATATTGATGATGTACAGTTGCATAACCATTTTTTTCTACATGAAGAATGTTTTTCAGTGTTATCAGAGCCTTCAGAATGATTATTTTTAATGACTCCTTAATATTTCATTGAAAAGATATAGAATAATTTTCTATCATTTTGTTTTGTACATGGATTCAATTTTCAGCACTTCAGCACTTGTTTTTCAAAAGCAGGGAGAGAGACATGAAGTTTTCACTTTCATCTCTACGTCTCTGCTGGATAAATTTCCAAGAGCGCGTTACATGTAAATTACTTGATAGAGGACACCTTCAAAGAACCTTGAGTCCTTCCAGTAATCATAAAGATAAATTTTAGTTTGCTTGATTGTCTTTTGATTTTTCCGTGCTTTTTTGCCCTTTAAAATTAAACAAAAATTAAAAAGAATAAATGTGAATATGGACATTTTCATTCCCTCCGATCTCTTTTCTATGTGTAAGAGTTGTGGGTACAATGATTTTTTCCACTAAAAACTCTTGCCTGTCTGGTGGGAGCAGCTGAGGACTGGGAAGAAGTCCTGCAGCAGTTACTGCTAGTCTAGATTTCTTTGGCTTTCTGAGAGGCGATAGAAAGGAATCCAGAGATTCTGGGAAAGAAGGAGTAGCCCCAGGGCAAAAGTTCATGAGCCAGCCTGGTTTATGTTGACTGTATTTATTTAGCGCCTTGACAGTGTGAGTGTGAAGGTCATAGCAGGTTTATGTTAGTTAAACTATAAAATATACAGAGGTTTAAATAAAAGCAGTCTTCTTTGTGATCCACCCCCTTGCAGATCTATTTCTACTGGCTGTGTCGGGACACACATGCCTTTGAGTGGTTTGCAGACCTGCTGCAGCTGTTGGAGACCCAGATGCAAGAAAGGAACAATGCCGATTTCCTCAGCTACAACATCTACCTCACTGGCTGGGATGAGTCTCAGGTGAGGATAAGGGGCCAAATCTCAAGTCGTTCTACAGTGTTCAGGACTTGCTGCCATTCCCTTGTTCTTTGTGAGTCCTGTCTCCTATTTGAAGGATAGTTAATAGATTCAAGTCATTCAGATCATTCATATTTATGCAGTATTACATCATGATATCGACATTTTTGAGACTAGACCCAAAGCTATGGTGCCAAGAGGGAATAAAGTCCATGACTTTAACATTATTAGGACAAAGCCAGGGATTTAGCTCAGTGGGCCAAGAGCTTGCCTGGTAAGTGTAAGGTCATGAGTTTGATCCCCAGTACAAAAAAAATTTATTAGGATAATTCTCACACCAAGAATTCTGTGCCACAGGGACAAGATTTACCACAAGGTAATGGGAAAAAAAGTATGTATGTTTCTTTAATTATATATTTGCACGTCTTACAATGCATTCCATACATTTATAGAAACTAAGCATACCCTGTAAACCCTCTGTATCTGTGGATTCTGCATCTATGAATTCAACCAATCACAAGCAAAAAACATTTGGAAAAATATGTCTATATTGAGCACGTACAGAATGTTTTTTCTTGTCATGTTCCCTAAACTGCAATATAACAATAAGGTGCATAGCATTTCCATTGTCCTATATAAAATAATCAACAGATTCTTAAATTAAATGGGGTGTATAGGCTCTATGGAAGTAATGCACCATTTTCCATGTGGGACTTGAGCATCCACTGATTTTTCTGTCTTCAGGGAGAAGTCCTGGAACCATTCCTTGCAGATGCTGAGAGAAAACTGAACTATGTAGCATGTCTTGTTCATAGCATTGACATAGACTGTCTAATTTCATACTCTCAGCAACCCTATTGCGAACCTACTATTATTATCCACATTTTTCTGACAAAGAATCCAAGGCCCAGAACAGATTAGGTCATTTACCTGAAGGTACCTGGCACCTAATAAGTGAATGACAGAGTCAGAACACTGTGAGCCTGCACTCTTAGCAACTCTCAGTACTTTATGATTATTTGTGGGAAGTAAATCAACATGTATTTAATGAAAGTGAAATATGTAGGTATGTATGCACAGTTTCCTCCCAATCCCTATCACCTTCTTGCCCCCACCAGGGTAATTTGATAGTGTAAACATCTGATAATTGACAAGCTCCTGGAATAGTACATGCAGCTTCTTTATAAAGGCCTTACTCTTATTCTCAAGGGAGAAGTCTTTATGACCTAATCACCTCTTAAAGGCCTTACATAGTTATTTGTTTTTGTTTTCTTGTTGTTTCCTTCTTCCTCTCCCCCCCACATCCTCCTCCTTCTCCTCCTCCTCCTCCTCTTCCTTCTTCTCTTCTTCTTCTTCTTTTTCTTCTTCTTCTTCTTCTCCTCCTCCTCCTCCTCCTCCTCCTCTTCCTCCTCCTTCTCCTCCTCCTTCTCCTCCTCCTGCTCCTTCTTCTTCTTCTTGGATACAGACTCTTGCTATGTAGTTCAATCTTGCCTGGAACTCTCTATGTAGCCCAGACTGACTTCAAACTTGTGGTGAATCTCCTGCTTCAGCCTCTTGAGTGCTGAGACTGCAGGTCTGAACCACCACACTTAGCAGGCCCTCCTTCTTTTCGTATCACACTGAGAACATCTGAATTTGAAATGGACTCATTCAAACCACGGCTGCTGAATTATATCCATACGTTGACTCCTCAACATTGGGTGTTCTTCACTTTTCACCCTATTGGGGAGAATGACTTCTCATTTGGCATTATTGTCTACCATAGATGCCCTACAAGTCGTATAGCAGATATGGATCCAAGAGCACATGACCATCGGAACTGCTGCTCTGTGCAAAGTGATTTCAAACAGCTACTTCTGCAATTTAAAAACAAAACAATAAAACCCTTTGGTAAAAATAAAACCCATGGAAACACATACCTGTAATGTCACTTCAGGAGGCTGAGGCAAATGGATTGATAGTTCAAGATCAGATTGGGCCAACTAGTGAGACCCTGTTTCAAAATAAAATTTTACAAAAGGTTGGGAATACAGCTAAACATTCTCTGGGCTTAGTACACCATACCACACACACAAAAAAGTAAGAAATAATCTGAGAGAAAAAGTCTGTAATTTATAAATTACCTTACAGTTCTGATATTTTCTAAAACAAAATAGTTTTAAATGAGACATTTATTTGCACTGAAAAAATAAATCATTTTAAAAATAATTCTTCTCCTTTGCAAAACTGGTCACTATGGGATTATTAAAGCAGTGTGACCATGTTTCTTGTCCTCCTCCATCCCCATCACCCATCCCCTGTCTAGTAAATTTAAAACCTGATTTATTTTAAAATACATTTAATTAGCCAAGTGTGGTGGTATATGCCTATAATCCCAGCACTCCGGAGGCTGAGACAGGAGGATCACCATGAGTTTGAGGCCAGACTGGGCTACATAAGTGAGTTAAAGGCCAGGCTGCACTACACAGTGAGACCCTGTCTCAAATAAATAAATAAATAAATAAATAATATATGTTTAATTAATCACTTTTACGAAAAGTACCTGTTCAAGCTGCATGCCCCTAGAATGATAGCAGAAAAATAGCATGTATGTACACACACACACACACACACACCTTTAGATTTGAGTTGATATCTCAAGTTACCAAAATACAAATGTATTTTAGTTTATAATTATTTCATAGACTATGACTATTTTATAACTGTTAGTGATTCTCTCAAAAGTTTGGGAGTATATTAGATGAAAGAAACACACAATGGACAGTAAAACTGAGACACTATCCACATTTCGGTACCGAACTCAAATACTGTGACCTTAAACTTTCTCTTACCCATCTATTCTACTTTCTTTCTTTGTTCTCCTTATGATGTTTGGGCCTCTTCCATAGCACTCATCATAACCTATTTTACAAATAGAGCTGTTTCTATTTAGTTTTTAAAGTGTCCTCTTCTAGAGTGGAAATTGCTTGAGGAAAAGTTTGCTTATCTATGTGGAACTGTATCTGTCCATATTTTATGCTATGTCTCTATTTCTGAATTCATGTCCTTTGCTACAGGCCAATCACTTTGCGGTTCACCACGATGAGGAGAAAGATGTGATCACAGGCCTGAAACAAAAGACTTTGTATGGACGGCCCAACTGGGATAATGAGTTCAAGACAATTGGGAGTCAACACCCTAAGTAAGCAGCAACCTCCCTCCCCAACTAAGCAATTTTTAAAACTGCAGTTTGCCTGAAGCATTAGCTCCAAGCACGGCTAGACTTATAAATTCGATAAACTAAGAAACCCATGTCACTGTAATGGGATGGAGTCATGTTCAATGGACAATTTCAGATAGCTCTGACTTTAAGAGAAAAGCTTTAAATCACATCAAAATTATCTGAAGAATTATTAAAAGCAAAAATTCTCAGTTTCCCACCTCAAAATTTTCCCAATCCCTGTTCCAAGCTGAACCACAGCTTGGTTCTTTTATTTAGTTGCCTAAATTTTACAAGTGTATGAATTTCTTTCAAATATTTGATATGATTTATACTTAATATTTAAGGAGACACCACCCTCAGTTTCACTTTTAGCTTTTGAGTGTAAAACCATGAGTTCATGGACGTCCCTACATGCTTCCTGCTCTGCTAAAGCTTCAGCCATCAGGAAGCCTTGAGGGATCCCATATCTTGCTGAGATTCATGAGAAACTCAGGCACTCACCATAAATATGATCTTCAGACCATTGTTTCTTAAACTTCAGTGAGCACACATATCATCTGGCTATACTTTTATAACGCAGATTCCAATTTTACAGATGTGGGGTGGAGACCATGTATCTGCATGCTTAAAAAGCTAATGCTTAGACTAGCAGTGTAGAGTTGCACCTTGAAGAACAAGGATCTAAACTCTAAGATTTAGAGGAAAGAATCCACACCAAGCTGTTGCCAGAGTTATGGTAAATAAGGAGGCTTTGTTCTTGACCTCAAAGTGCCAGAAACCGTTTGGAGGCACAGAGCCCAGAGAATAATCAGCCCTACAGATTCCTACTCAACATTTTTTCCTGTGGTAGAAGTTTTCTAAAACCCTGCTTGGATTTCATTTTCCAAGGAAGTCAACTGTATTTTAAATTATGCAGTTCTTCCATAATCTGAGCTGATCACCTTCTTGAAAAGTAATCTGAACTCTTTGCATTTGTGGAGAAGACAAAAAACACAAGAGACTGGGCCGTAGGGCCTCAAATCAATAGCAAGTCTCCCACCTGTTTTGTAGTCTATCTGATCCCAAGGCCTGAAAATCTTTTTCTTTTTTCTTTCCCAAAAGTACCAGAATAGGAGTTTTCCTCTGTGGACCTGAAGCCTTGGCTAAAACCCTCAATAAACAGTGCATCTCCAACTCCGACTCCGGCCCTCGTGGAGTGCATTTCATTTTCAACAAGGAAAACTTCTAACTCATCTCTCCCACAAGGAAAAATTGGATTATTTTTGCAAGCACCTAGATATTATTGGTTAATAATATAGGTTCCTTCCTTCAAAAAAAAGAGAAAGAAAACGAAAAAAGGAAGAAAAGAAACTATAATGTAACTTTTCTGTTGAAAGATTGTTTGCAAATGATGTTATGTTTATATGGGGTTTTATGCTTTTCAGAGCATTTCATTTCACTTTTCATCTCTTTAATGTCAGCAAAAAGTAGGGCAAGGACTTCTGGAATCATTTTCAGGACAAAACAATGATAGCTCAAAATGCTTCAGTGGCTTCCTTAGACTATGAAGCTGAGACCAGATCTTGGCCACCTGACTCCAGGTTTGGTATTCTTTCCACAGCAGTCTATTTTGAAAATCAGTTTTCATATTCTCCCAAAGATGTAAACCAGAGAGTAGCTATTCATTTGCCATTTTGTGCCATCTTGTTATTGTTATATTGAAAGAGATTTTCCAGATAAGAACTAATATAGGCTGAAAGTGATTTAACACATACTAGTGTCACCGTTGACACCTCAGTACTTTCCAGTGTACCAACACAGCAGCCAAACAGGATCAGAGATTCTTCCTACCAAAGAATATTACACTGATTATAGTTTATTCAGTACTCTACGTTTATCATATTACTTAGCACACAGTGGATACTATAGTACAATTTATTGAATGAATAAATAAGATTCAGAACCAAACAAAGTCAGAATAGAACTAATTTAAAACATTTACAGAATTATCTGAGGAAATGATTTCTGTCACTCTTACAGACCAAAGAATCCTTACTTTCTGGAGGGTAGAGAATAGGTTAAGGGTGCCAAGCTACATGATGGCCTGCGTGGTTCCTCACATTCTTATTTGAAGCATAGAGGAATGTGGGATGAAGGCTGGTAACTAATCGGCCATAAATCTGACTGACTCCTCTAATCCTGCTCCCTAATCTGTGAAAGAAAGCACACTGGTTTACTGCCAGAAAGTCTCCTCTAACCAGTCCTTGCAAATTTGGAACATCGGAATTATGACAAATATGTATCTGATAATGCACATCTGGCTCATATAGCCCATCCCTTGTTTATTATAAATATAAAAGTTGATCTTACATGTATGATTAATGGTTTATAGTTACTATTAAATTATCATGACCACTGCTGCCATCATCTTCCTGAAATATACATCCTGGAGATTGAAATCCTCAATTACCTCTGTTGATATTGAAATCACACCCAGCAGAATGTTCTGGATATCCCTGAATTCAAAGACAGTTGTAAATTAGTTAGTGTGGCCAGAAACAGTTCTTCTTTTTATAATAACTGCTCCCATTTCTAGGAACTAAAAAACAGCTTTATCTGCCCAACCCCCCCAGGGTCCACAGACACTATTCAGATTTGGTAATGAGGAAGAAAGACAGCAGGCAGAAAAGCACAGGATTTATCAGAAGGAAAGTGAAGGAAGGAGAGGAAGAAACAAGAACACTGAGAGAAAGCAAAACCACAGAAGGGAAAAGTAGGGGAGTTGTCTCATGTTGGTTATTGCCTATCCCAGATATCTTAGTTTTATAGGTATTGGATGTAACTGAAGAAGATGTACACAGATTTACCTTATTTTGATTACTCATAGTATTGAAATTTTTATATTCTGGTCACATTTTTGATTCTGAGTGCACATATATGGAAGACCAAGATAAAATGAGAACTCAGTCATTTCTTACAGTATCACAATTCTTTTGATTTCCCAGGATCTTCAAAGCATTGAGGATCAGTTCCGACAAATAGTGTCCTCCAGTGTGTGTAAACATCACCTCTCAGAAATGTGCAGAAAAGTTTCCACTTGGAAAAAGTGAAGGTTAACCCTAACTATTAATTCATTTATTCAACAAATGTTTATTGTTCTATTATTATGACTCAGCAGCTGTATGCACAGGTTCAAATTCTTTATAACAAAGTATTAGCAAGAAGTTGAACCCCAGTTATATGGAGTACAAGAATGTCGGCTTCTTTCTAAACTACGTGACATAATCTAAGCCAACTCTTGCTTGGAGAATGTTGATCCAGCATTTTAAACCAAAGTAGTTGCCTGCATAGAAAGGTCTGCCCTATGTTATCCTGGTCATGAGATGAAAAATTAGTGGAAAAGTGCTTGTCATTATGAGAGATTCCTTCTTTGTTCTCCCAAGCCTCTAGCCACCAGCTATCAACCATTGGCAGCACAGCTTTTTTAGAGTTTGGTGTTTAGCATTTAGGAAACAGGTGCTTAAGAAAGAATAATGAAGCATTTTTTTTAATCTCAAGGCTTTTCTTAATTTTCCTGCTTTTGCAATATTGTGATTATGAAATTTAAATACTTGCAGATTTTGGGCATAGTTTATTTGGGGGGGCATCTGGCAGGTAATTTCTAAGAAGAACTTTTAAAATTGCACTTAAACATTAAAAGTAATGGACACAGAATTTCTGCGTGTTATTGTTTTTGGTACTAATGGGTGAATTCAGCTAGCAGAGATTTTTCTCTGCCTTACTAGGAATGAAATTCCCTGTACTTCTGTAGATGACGTGCCAAACACTGCATGGTTTATAGATTGAGAAGGTAAAACTGGCGACTAAGTTCTGTGCCAGTGTCTTAATGGTCCTCATAGCACTGGTATAAGGAAATGTCTCCACATCATGGATAAAATTTTGAAGACATGAAAGGCCTAGTATGGCCTTGTTTTCCATTCTACTGGTCTTTCATGTTCAAATTTCACAATTCAATCCATTAAGCTAAGCATATGCACTCAAAGTTATGCACTGGCTGTTGTTCTCAGCCAGCCAGGAGTGGTGGTGCAGGTTTGTAATCCCAGCACTCTGGAGGCTGAGACAGGAGGATCACTGTGAGTATGAGTCCAGTCTGGGCTACATAGTGAGCTCTTGTCTCAAAAAAATGAAATAAAATAATAAAAGAGCCAGTTATCTAGGAATTTCCTAATCACTATCTGGGAAATGCATAGGGCTGTGAACATGTTCTCTTGTGAAATTCAGTAGGTTCTGCCAAGGAGGGAAAGGACATTACCAGAGACAAATAAATGACAGTAATAGAAATAGCAAACATTTAGTGGACACCTAACCACTAGCCTAAACATTTTACATATACTTCCTGAAGTTAATCCCTCAGCAGTACTACAAGTGTAGCCCTTGATTACAATTTTGTTAATAAGAAAAAATGAATCTGAGAGAAGATAAATATTAAGCAGAGGTCCAACAACTAGTGGGTGATTGTGTGAAAATTGAATCTGCATAGTTCTTAGCAACAACATCCATATTCCTTACCCTAGCATATTAGACAAGGTGTAGGTAACCAAGAATATTCTCAGTTTCATAGGAGGTATAAATTATACTCTAAGAACAGCTAGTGAATAGTGATGAGTAAACCAAGTATCTTGATACGTTAGTTTAGAAACAGTACATGTTCTGAGTAATGTTAATTTTGACTTTTAAGATAAAACCTGTTAAGTAATGGTATTATTGTGTTTGGAGAAAAGAAAGCTTCAGTGACACAAATGAAATTTCATATTTACATATATCTGTATCTATATACCTATAATTTATTTATCAACCATCTCTGTTGTTCAGAAAATAGCTAGTTACTGTTTGCATTTTGTATGTCTGCATGTATGCATACATATGATAAAACTGCATCAAGAAAAAACTGAATTATAAGAGGACAGAATTTCTCAACTATAAATATTGTGCAGCAAAATTCAAACTGTTGACAGAGGCTGAGAAAGCTGATCACTAGAGATTTCTAAAATGTGAAAAGATCAATCAGCTGGCCTAAGATTATTTCAAACTTGTATTCTTCACTATTTGATGGTGGCTGTTGGGGAATGACACAGTTTAAGCAACTGGATATGACAGTAAATAATGATAATCCATAGATTGGAAGTTTTGAAGGAATTGTGTGATACTTTATAAGAAGAAACTAAATACCACCTTACACTGCTTTGTGGATAAAAGAAAATACTTGGAAAGACAGTGCAGTACTTGAGCAGAAATCACTGTGAGATAAAATAGTATGGAGATTGTACTTGTCTGTCTTTAGAAAAAATGCCCAACATATTATATTCTGAAACTTTACCCTTTAGAGGGGACTTCTGAAGAGACAGAAAATTTGATTTATATAAAAAATTAAATTCAAAATGCCTTCATAAATTTTAAAATTATTCTAAAATATTAATAATCACAAGATTACCATTACCCTAGATCACTTGATTGCTAAATATTACTTCCTTTCAATTATGCAATTGCCAGTTAAGTAATAATAAAATCACTATCCCAGCCACACTCACAGAAAAAGCTAAACATTACTCTTTTGAGTCAGATGGGGACAAGTCAGAGCATATGAAATTAATCACTTTCGTTCTTCTAAAGAGATTCTAGAACAAATCTCAGGTATCTTTGAATTGTTTGGTAAGAAAAAATGCTATCTACTTCTATCCCAGGAAGGCAGTGAGTATGTCTGTATTTGCTAAAAGCCACCAAGGCACTTTATGGCAAGGTAGTTAATCCTGACCTTGTTAATGAAGGTCAGCAGAGCTAGCTGATCATCGTTTTCCAGTTGGGAGGTCTGCATCATTCATCCACAGGCTGAACCATCACTCTTAGACATACACACTGCCATCTACCTACTGTGTTCGTTATCAGAAGCTCTATTTTGCAGGGACCAATGTGCCTGTGGCCATATTGAGATCAAAGGTAACGAGTTTAACCATGTCCAACTTACAAAGGTAGTAAACTGTAAAATAATCTGTAGCTTTGGTAGTTTTTGCATTTTTATTATTGAAAATAATCAGCAAACTTTACAATCCATTTGCTATAAATAAAAATATATTTTGAAAAATCTGCTTTAAGACACTGTATATCAAAGTGTGAGGAGATGGAAAAGGAAAAGTGAAACAAATAGATGGTATCTGCGTTAATTAGAGAAAAAAGAAACCAGCTAGACAATATTAAAATTAATAGAGTACTTCCTTACTTTAAAAAAAATGATACCTAGACTTATTAAAGATCAAACAAAATTTTTTAACTCTTTGTATTCTCTGTAATGTGACTTTGCATTTCCTGCCATCAAGAGGAGGAATCTATTCAAATATCTCTCTAAGAATATTCAGTTGGGCTGTGCGTGATGGTACATTCCTCTAATCCCAGAGCTCGGCAGGCTGAAGCAGGAAGATTGCCAGGGGTTGGAGGCCAGTCTGGGCTGCGTAGTGAGTTGAAGGCTGTCCTGAACTACATAGTGAGACCTTGTTTTAAAAAACAAAACCAACCCCCCCCAAAATTGGTTGGAGTACTATGGTATGACATTAGAAACACAGAGAAAAAACACTAATCCTAGTATATGATTCATATCAATCTGAAAAATATGTAATGGTAACTGTTCATTAGTTTTCTTATTTTAGAATTAATTAGTAGAAGCTGAGTATGGTGGCTCACACCTGTAATCACAGAATTCTGAAGCTAAGTCAGGAGGGTTGTATGTTTGAGCTCAGCATGGACAATTTAGCAATATCCTGTCTCAAAATTTAAAAAAAATTAAAAAGGGCTGAGGATGTAGCCCAGCGCAAAGACCATGAGTTTACTCCCCACTATCAGAAAAAAATAGACATAATTAAGAGACAAATCATAGAAGACATAGCTAAGGTTAAAAATAAATTATAAGTTATCAATCATGACAATACATAATTAAATCACAATAGAATGAGTGGAATATCCACAAGACTTGCAAGAGAAAAAAGATATGCCATCTGTGTGTGTAGATATAGCCATAAGAAGTAAGCTCTACTTCCAGAAACAATTTCTGTTCTAGTAAGGATTAGGTTGTGCTGCAACAACAGATAACTCCAAAATCTCAATAGTTTAAACCAGCAAAAGTTTATTACTGTTTTACATAATTGTTGTATATTAGCTGGAGACAGAGGGTTTGTTCAACATTTTCCTTCCTTATGGATCCAGCCTAGCAGGCTCCTTCACTTTGCTTCTTCTGTGTGCTATGAACTTGATGTGCTTTATCTCATTTAACATTCAGAACCATTATCAACTGTATTTTTCAGAAGAGGAAATTGAAACAGAGACATTATGCAATTTCTCTAATATCAAGCCTCTAGCATGATAAATGATGGGATTTGAGTCAGGACAGTATGTTTCCCCCCAAAATTATGCTATACCTTCATCATAATGATGAATGATCAAAGTAAATGAATGGAGATACAAAATTCACTGGAATGGGGAAGAGGTAGGAGTTTATTTCAAAAACTAACTGTGCAAGAGAATGCAAATTTAAAACCTAGAATTTTAATTAGTGACAGAGAAAAAGTATAATTAGGTCATGATGCTAAATAAACAGTAAAAAATTGGGTGAGAATAGCAAGCATCTATTTTAGTAAACCCATTTACTCAACAAAATGATTAAATCATAATCCTTAAATACAGTGCAGTTCGAATTCTAGATCAAGGGCCCTTGTGTGTCTTGGAACACATAGGGTTATCTGTGTGGATTGGATGCAAGGGTTTATTAGTGGTCATGAGGGAGCAGAGTTGCCTCAAGCCGTAGGCGCTATGTGAAGAGATGATATAAATCCTCAACCCCAAGCATCACTCTACATGGAGACGCACCCCCCCAATAGACTTAGTCTAGTCTGCTTTCACAGAGCTCCAAGAGCTGCATAGGGAGTGGTAGAGAGGAGGTTTTTGAATGCAACCTCAAGTGATTTGTTCTTTGTTTCCTGTCATGGTGGAGCATAGGTGTCTATATCTACTGGAATGCTGAGAAACTAGAAACTGAGGACAGAACAGACAGAACCATTATGTTCTGAGGTCAGACAGAACAGACTCTCACACTTGGATGTATTTTACATGGCAGAAAAGCCTACCAATGACACTAAGGCTGTGAGGCAAGTAGCAACTATACCAACAGATACAGCCAGAAGAGATGTCAGCTACCTCATTAGTGTATGACACAACTGATTAGTCCCTCCTATGTGCAAATCATCACTTGGTTTTCAGACCTACCCTCCACAGAAAACTTTTAGTTTTCTGCTCATTTCATTGCCTGTCCTACAGTCTTTTCCATCCCCCAAAATGGAAACTTCATTTCATTAGGCCTAACTCCTAGCATGTCCCCTACTCCTCCTTCTTGTGCATACCACATGAAGTTCATTATCAAGCCCTAAATTCAAAACCATTTCCAGAATGTGATTATTTCTCTTCTCACAGTATCCATGGTGACCAAGTCACTCTCCTACTCAAAACCACCAATGTGGCATCATCTCGAGAGATAGTCCTATATAATTAGATCTCTTGTTGCATGTTTGGTCATATTTCTCATCACGTTCCCCCTTTCTTACTGAGCTCCAGTGACACGAACCACCATAATGTCTCTCAAACATACTGAGATTGGTTCCAACTGAAGATCTTCACATTTGTGCTCCCCTTGTCTGAAACACTGTTCTCCCAAATATCTGTGTGCCTTGTTCCCTCACCTCCTTCAGGTTGCAGCTGAAATAGTATCTTTATGAGATATTTCTGACAGTCTCATCTAAAACAACAAATTTCCCAATATCCTCCCTTTCTTTTACTCCCTGTCCTCCTAATACAGGGGAAAATCTAACTCCCAACCTGCTAGATGTCAAATATGTCTAATTCATGTTCCTTGAAATTAAGGAATGAATTCCAAAGAACAAAGAAAGTTAAGAGTACAAAAGGTTAACTGGGGAATAGGAATGGCTCCTGAGAGATGAGTTGAGGGTCTCAGAAACAGGTTGCCACCAAGACCCATTGTCAGGGTTAATTTATACAGCAGTCACAATGTGGGCACAACATGGATCAGACTACCATCAACCTAAAGAATTGTAAGTGCAGCTGCTTAGCTAATGTGGGTCCCATAGGGAAATCGGTCACACAGCAACTGTACATAGGAAGAGCAAAGGTATTTTTTGGGAAGGGATGGGTCCAGATACTCTTGGCATCTACTTGGCTGACTGATGTCTATATTGACTTTACTGGACCAAGTGATGCTGATTATACTTCCAACTTACGGTTTATTCTTTAGGGAGGCATGTAGACTTGGCCACTGCATCTTTATCTAGAGGCCTGGCCTTTTTCTGGTGCACCTCTATTATAGTTGCAAGGTGTTCATTCTTTCTGCTGGCTTCTTTGAGACTCCAGTCCCTCATGGACTGTATACTAATTTCTGTACAACTTATTTGCTTATAATTCTCCTCCCATTCTTTATTTCTTACTTATCGTTTCTCCATAACATTATGGCCACCTGACTATATTTTTTTATTGTCTACCTCTTCATTAGAATATAAGCTCCATGAGGGAAAGGATTTATTAATTTTCCCAAAATTTGACATGATGTCTGGTACATAGTGAATGTAAATATTTACTGTATGAGTTAGTGACCTAACCTTGTTGTTTACATGTGGGAAAAGACCAGGCAAGGAGAATAGGTCTTCAAAGGTCAGACAAAAGAGGCCTTGGAAGGGCTACTAGGGAATAAAAATGAGACACAGCTTAGCGACCTTGAAAAACAAGAAATGTAAGAATTCTGATGCTTTCTCTGGGGAAGAGTTGTTACAAACCGGAGAATGCTGCTGTTTTTCCCACTTATATACAAGGGCCTGGGGCTCCAGTGTGTTGAGCTTAAAGGTGGACATATTCCAAACATTTTAACAAAAAGATATGTTTTAAAGGAAAAGCTAGAGCTCTCTGACAATCTGTTTTGGGCAAGGAGCCAAAGTGAGCAATGAGCCATCATTTTGCATCTCACAGAGAGCACAATCTTCAAAACTTGTACTTCAGTGCACAAACAATGGCATCCTTCTGCCCCCTAGTGGCAGCACAGCTGAACTGCATGGGGAGACAAATTGAAAATGAGAATTCAACTCAAAACAAAAAAAGCAAAGTATTATCTTTCAAAGGCCATTCCAATGAAAGGTGAAAGTTTAAGGTGTATCTTCTTGAGATAAAGCTCTCCCAAAGTTTAGCTTCCACAAAACCTGACCGTGCTCCCTTACTTGTATGATTTCAGCATGAGCAGGACCAGTTAATTGGGAAAAAATAGCCTGGCAAATACATTTGCTATAAAACACAACACTCAGTTCAGGCTCCAAAACACCTCTGCTAATAACCTTCTTTCAAGTGTGCTTATGGAAAGGATTTATGTTGTAGCTGGGAGGTTGGCACAGGCAACCTCGAAGTCCTCATCAACTCCCTTTATAAGACTCTTTCCCTCAACTCACCTCAATTCCGTGAACCGTGGCATCCCCGAGTTTTTCTCGCCAGTCATTTCCTTGCTGAAGACATCCACATCCTCCTTGTATTCTTCACCATGCACTCTTACTTCTACCTAACGATGCATTTTATTCCTGAGTTTACAACTGGAAATCCTATCCATTGTGTCTTAATCACAGTTGACTCCTCAAAAGAATGGTTTTCTACTTGAACATGTACACACATGACCAGAGGAGGGTGTTCAAAGTGGAGAAGCTCAGTTCTTCCCCAACTTACTCTCTGATTCTCATCCAGCACATTAAGAATGGAGCCTGGCTGTTTTCACTTCAGGTGGCACTGCAGGTGTCCCCACGGTGGGTAGTCTGTGGATTACATTTGGGAGGCACTGGCCAAAGTAGTGGCACACACACCAGAAGAGTATTCTCAAGTCCGCTTTCTTGCACTACTCTGACCCTTCAAAAGAAAAGTTAGGAAATTTGCAAATGTCATATATAGAGGTTGACTTGTTCATAAGATTTATCTGTTTACTGATGTGAAGAGTATGCTCCAAGCTGGCCTGACCTTCTGGTAACTTGCTCTACCCCTCTGAATTCAGGTGCATGGCCAGTTTTGATGAAGATTCTTGCTTGAAACTGCTTTCTTGCTTAAAGCCAGTATTTCTTCATTTTCATTGTGTTGGGAATCAAACTCAAGGCCTTGTTCATACTAGGTAAGCAACTTACTGCTGAGTTACATGCCTACCCTCAAGCACCATCCCACTTTAATTCTGTAAAGTTCCCTAACATGTATCATTAGGAAAAAGTATAGTGAATTTCCAGAACAGACGCAAGGGGTTAATTTAGCATCAGATTATGTTATATATATAGTATATAGATTTACATATATGTAATAGATATCTAAATATCAGGTTCTTGATTTGAATTTTTACTCCACAATATTAAAGTTAAAAAGGGCTAATCTGTCCTCCTAATTTAATTAAATATAGCTTAGAAAGCTGACATGATTATATCAAGATCACATATCCAGCTGGAGATTGAGTCAGGTTCAAAATAGAGGCTTCTTTGCACTCTGCCAAGCACTACTTCCGGCAGCAGTGAGGCAAAGTTGAGTATTAAGGAAATTAGTCTTGGTGAAGAGTGGTCTGTGTGATTTTGAATACGTTTAACACTGACTCTAAACTGACGTTAAACCCTATGATATTCTTAGTTTTGCTCTGTTGCAAGTTCTATGCAGTGTGCCTATGGTACGAAGTACACCCACACATGCACACAGATATGACATCCCAAGCATATCAGTAAATGGAAGGCCAGATGTGTATGATTTTTGTGCTTTCTTCAGGTTGGGGCTTATGCTATGCTTCACACTGAATTCCATTTTAGATCGATGCGTTTAAGAGCTGGCACAGGATCTCTTCAGTCATATTTGGTAACTTGCTATTTTTAAGCATCTTCGTTATCTTATTTCTTATCAAGACAGATTAATTTTACATTACAGAAAAACAATTAAGATATAAAATGTGGGGGAGAGAAGACAAGATGGCGGACTGGTAGGCAGCAGGAGAGAGACCCTCTCTGAGAAAGACAGCTCAAATGCCAGAATAAAACACCCTGGAGAGACCCAAACAGAGACAGATGGACTCTCACAACCCACAAAGAAACTAAAGTGCAAAAAACCGCTTGAATGTGAGGTCCTGGGGCTACTATTAGAAGATAAGATCAGCGAGCACGGCACCCTCCTAGAGCCACCTGAATCCCTGCCCGACCTGAACAAGCGATCCACACTGAAGCAACTGGCTTGAGCCGTCAGAGCACGGAGCTGAACAGCCCTGCATGCAGCTCGCCGGGACCGGCCCTGCACTCGACCCACCCAGAGGCACTGTGAATTCCCATCGCAGCCGCGCTGAAGTCAGAGGTTGGGGACCCCAGCAGTTCTCCGGAACTGGCATCAACACGCGGTGAGTGATGGGAATAAGACCCACCCACGGGAAAGGGGAAACAGACTGGACGACATGATGGATTTGGGCAGGACAGCCCTAAATCCATAAGGAAGTGGCTTCAGGTGGTTTCTCCCCTCACCGAGCGGATTGGTGGAATCTGCTTGGACTAGGCCGCACCCCTGGTGGGGACCCAGTAAGTCGCTACAATATTACTTCCCTGAGATCAGTGCACGCTGACGCAGTGAAGGCCTGCAAAGGTTGACTGGCCCCGAAGGGAGGAGCTAGCGCACACTGCCCGTGGGTGAACTCTAATCTCTGATAACTGATTGAAGAGGGCTAAAGCTCCTAGCCTGTGCCCTCTAGAGGAGCTTTAACCAACAAGAAAAGGGTCTGGGAATTACACTGTACACTTGTATGGAAAGAACCAAAAACATGACGAAAGGGAGAAATAAGAAACAACTCCCAGCCCCCAAGCCTGAGAACATTGATCCAGGAGAGGTAAATAAAAAACAGATTGAGGGCAGCAAAAATGCAACATCAAACACAGCACTAGCGGACATAAAGAAATATCTTCAGGACCTTGTAAGCGGGACCAAAACTGAAATATTAATTCAAATTAAACAAGAGATAAGTAGATTAATAAAAGAAGGGCTGGGCACCTCTCAAGAAGACACAGACAGAAGAATGGAGGAACACAAATGGAGAGAAAAATTTAATGAAGAACTCAGAAAAAACCTAGAATTCATGAAGCAGATTCAAAGAGATTATCAGGAAACTAAAGACTCCATAGAATGCTGGCAAAACTGCTTGAAAGAAACCAAAGATAGACTATCAAAAATTGAACACAGGCTTGCAATGTGGTTTCATGAAAGAGATCTCTTAAAAATAACAAGGGAGCAGGCAGTAAAGATACAAAGACTGGAAGATGACAAGAGGATCTATAACTTAAGAATAAAGTATGTGAATGAAGAAGCAGGAATCAAACCAGAGGAATTACAAAGGCTATTCACAGAAATTATTAAGGAAATTTTCCAAGCATAGAAAAAAGAAATGATATGCAGAGGTATGAAGCATACAGAACTCCAGCCACCTACAACCCAAACAGAGCTACACCCAGACACACAATAATCAAGATCCCAGAAATTCAATATAAGAACAGAATATTAAAAGCCATCAGAGAAAAGAAACAGATCACCTATAAAGGAAAACCCATCAAAATCATG